>CM050322.1:74073319-74241578 GCA_027475135.1 Bactrocera correcta | reverse complement strand
TTCAGTAGGGTAGCTTTTCGCGCGGGACCCTTTGACTGGAACGTAGACTCCAACTTTTTCCACATTTCGTGTGAAGTTTCGCATTCAGTTATCAGACCCAATTCTGATGGTGTAATTGAAAGCATTATATCAGCACAGGCCTTCTGATCGAAATGTATCCACTTCGCTGCGTTGTTGTCGTTTGGACAAGGTATAGCTCCAGATGCGTAGCTCCATAAATCAGCTTTCACAAGAATTGCACGCATGTGCAACTTCCACGTATCGTAGTTATCCGCGTTTAGCGGATCAATCCTCACTGTTGAGCTCGCCATTTATACCACTATCACCATATATGATGCAATTGATGATGTACGAATCTTTTTATTTAATACAGATGATAAAATATGACTTTAATTTAAAAATGTATGCCCTGGGCCCATAACCTGTTGTTTTATGTGCGTTTATTTCAATTAATTTTACGGAAGTGAGTTATATTAGTTACAGATATACATGACAGCTTAACTTAAGTTACAGTGCTATGGATTCTTCGCAGGGTTGCAATTAAATTGCTTCGTTCTCTCCAACATTTTTGGATTTTGAAAATATTTTTATCAGAAAGCTGAGATTTTTTTACATAAAAATGGATAACTTCAAAATTTTTTTCACTCAATTTTGAAGTCGTTAAAAAATAAAAGAAAAAGTCATTTTTTTGTTTGATCTCAATTTGAAGTGCGCGCCAAAAAACAATGGAGCAACTTTGGCCACTAAAAAGTTTACAGATATTCTTATTTTAGTCTATTTTATGATATTCTAAAGTTTCGTCAAAATCGGAGAACCACGGGTACAAAACCATGTCGCCAATTGATGGAATGGCCCATATATATCATCTTTTGAAATATACTTATAATATAGTCATGTATACATTATTAAATAAATATTTAATTAATGTAGGTTAAATAAGTTATATATTTACATACATGTTTATTTGTTGGGCATTATATGTTTGATGACATATTTAAAGACCAACCGGTCGACCATTCACGTACAAATGTATGTAATTATGTGTGCATGTAAGCAAATATGACAGACCATACGTACATATAATATTTTTAAATTTGTTTATACACAACTTTGTATGTAAATGTGTTATTGCTTCATGCGAAATCTCTGTTGTCACGAACCAATGGCTGAAGTTCATGTTTTGTCGAAGGGTCAATGTGTCGAAGAACTGACGCGACGACACAGCTGCACAACATTGTGTTGTTGGTAGAAAATACGAGCTGTGCCGAAAATACAAACGAATGATAGATTTTTGCAAGCGGCGTAAAAATATACATATATACATATATATATATATAATAATACATATAATATATAATATATATTTACGCTGGTTTGTTGGAGAAGCTGTTACAGCGGCAAGGGAAGCAGTGGCAATTGGCATAAAACGTTTGTAACATACTTTGTACATAAGTGTATTGTCACATATGTAGATACGCTCACTGCTTAAAAGTCCACATTGGCATACATACAAAAACAAGCATGATTGCGTATATAATATGTATATTCAAAGTCCACATTGGCATATTTCCCGCAATACCCCTTGGTTTTTGGTCAACAAAAACAAGCCGGATTGTGTAACTGACCAAAGCGTAATACATATAGTATATACATCTTTACATTCATGCATATGTACAAGGTGCAGTGATCTCTAAAACGAGTGCTCATAAGCACATAGTAAAAGATCCACCTATAGGTATACCCTATAGGACAATTAGACATAAAATAAATATACATATATAAAACAAATATATATAGAAAAATAAAACATATAAAATATTTCCGGTCAACAATTTAACTAAATCAAACTTAATCGATATTCTATACACGTGTAATATTTCAGGTCTAAACATTTCGTTCAAAACTCTTATTAACTTAAAAGAGTTCGTGATTACACATACTATCAAATACGTAAACTTTACGTCGTAAAACATCTCGTAAAACATTTACTTAAAAAAGTTCTCGTCTAATCATAAAAATACATTTATGTATATACGTAAATATTTTTGAAATCTCGGTATCAAAAAGCCATTGGGTTTATTGATTTTTTTGAAACTCTTACATACAAAAGAGTCTTCTATTCAACGTTTTATATACGAAACTTTTTCTAAACATCTATACTATAAGCATAGTTTTCACTAAGACGTTTTGATTTATTCTATACATCTTTTAAATGAGCTCAGACTCAAAGGAATCTAACACAACTCAGTTGCTAAAAGTTCCAAAGATGATTGCAGAAGAAAAAAGTCCGTGTAAACCTGCATATGCTACACGCTCAAAGCAAGGTGCTACAAAAAAAGGGTGAAAGATATTTCATACACCGAATTTATTTCCTAAAGTGACCGTGTAGTTGGATACTGCACTCGATTCTCATCTTCACCGATTCAAGATAATTCTGAAACGGTATTACAGATTAAAAAAAAAACATCTTGACAACTTCTGGACACGTCTCCAAGCGGCATATGACGCAATCGTAGAATCTGACGACTCAGATCTACCAGAAAATTTCAAATCCTCGGCTTGCTCAAAATACGGAAATTCCTTAGACCAATACCAAAAGACAAAAGCCATGATCTCTGATCAACTAAAACTAATGAAATCAATTGCACCTATTCCATAACCGAGAGTAGAGCTGCCACAAAGACAATCCCAAGAAGCAAGTTCAGGCATTCACCTTAAAGTGCCAGTTGCGACGCAGATATATTTCATGGTGGTTATGAACAGTGGCCGTCTTTCCGAGAGATGTTTACAGCTGTGTACATAAACCATCCAAAATTATCACAAGCGCAAAAATTGATTCACCTCAGATACAAAACCAAAGGTCAAGCAGGCGTAATAGTCAAACAGTTAGCTCTCAATGACGAGAACTTCATTTTTGCTTGGGAAGCTCTTAAAGCACGTTACGAAAACGGTAAAAGTTTAATCCACTATTTTAAATTGTTTGTCGGTTTTATCGACACAGAATATTCCCACAGATAACTGGGACCCTATTCTGGTAAATATATGCAGAGCCGCAATTCCAGAAAAATCGTTACTTTTGTGGGAGCAATCGCTCTCACCACGGAGAAAGTCTCCAACGTGGCAACAAATGAAAGAGTTCCTTACTACGCAATAGACCCCAAGCAAGTAGCCAGAATAATTTAAATAGAAGCTTTTTTAAGAATCAATCGTTCACATCCGAAGAATATAAACAAACGTCACGCGAACTTTGTAGAGGAGGTAACAAGCTCAAATCGTGCGAAAAATTCAAAAAAATTAATGTTAGCGATCGAAACAATTTCGTAAAAACGAAAAAATGATGTACCAGCTGTTTGTCACATGCGCATACGCTTAAATATTGCAAAAGCAAATTTAATTGCGTTTACTGCCATAAAAGACATCATTCAGTGTTACATATAACAAATTTTTGCTGCTCATCCCAAACAACGCAAACGTAAAACGAGCAACAGGATTAGTTGCTACAACAAATTCTGAAAACTGGCAAGAAGCACCATGCTGCTCAAAGACGATAAAAACCCAAATGTTACATAACGAAAATCACATCTTTACAAAAAGTGACCACATGGCTATTACTGCTGAAGTCTCATATGCCGAAGGGACGGAACGCCGCAGCAAGAGCATATGCGAAAAACGAACTTGGAAACAAAAGGACTTTGATGCCGAACTTGTTTAGATAGTCTGGAGTTCAGATAATATACATCGAAGACGCCACGCACTTGGTATCCGCAGTGCGACAAAAACTGTCTACAGCTTGCGACGGAACCATGCTTAGGACAGCACACGCGAAGAACCGAAGACCCAATTACCTGCTGCGAGAGCCTCGCTAGACTCAGGCTCCCAGGTCAACTTTATGACTAAGAACTTGGCACCGAAGTTGCGGATTCGACGTCAGCACAAAACATTAAGCGTAATAGGAATTGGCAATTCCAATACAAAAGAGGGGTCAAAACTAAGCGCGTTTGTCAAGTCGCGGTTAAATAATTATGAATTTTCGGCGGAATTCTGGGTAATGCGATGCATTTCGGCAAATCATCCGGACCATAACATCAATGTTAGTGGTTCGAAAATCCCGCACAATATTGAATTGGCGGACACGAATCTAAAAAGTTGATATCCTATTGGGTGCTGAAACATTTTTCGATATTTTAGCTGTTGGTTAAATTAAAAATGGTCCTAACCAACCAAATCTTCAGAAAACCCTTTTAGGATTGATTGTATCTGGCAAATATGCCAGTAATATAAGTTCTCCTCCCAGATTACATAGCACATTATGCCAAGCTGAAGAAGATTTAACGTCAATAGATTCAGTAGTCCAAAAATTTTGGCCTCTAGAAGAATTATCTTCGGATTCTAATGGCAATCAATTCACACAAGAGCATCAGAAGTGTGAAAAAAATTTTTTGTAAATACAACTCAAGTATTGCCTTCAGGACGGCTCCAAGTCAGAATGCCTTTTAAAGCTGACCGAAAATTACTCGGTCACTCATATGAAACCGCAGTTCGGCGATTTCAGGCCCTAGAGAGAAGATCCAGAACTTCGCAAATTGTATCTGGACTTTATGAGTGAATATAGAGCATTGGGTTACATAAGCCAAACGAACAATAAGATCCCGAGTAAGCCCCACCCCCCTAACTTTTCCCCCAAATTTTTTTTTTCCCCCCAAAAACAAAATTGGCCCCGGTTTTTAAGGCCCGAGAAAACACAACAAAACCCAAAAATTTATGGGTTTTTTTTGTCTTTGGAAAATTTTTTTCCCCTTTGGAGGGTTTTTGAAAACTTTTCCAAAAAAATCCAAAATTTTTGAGATTTTTGAGAAGTGAGGTAATTCAAATATTAAACTCGGCCGGATTCACCTTAACGAAATGGTTTTTGAACCACCCTAAATTTTTCGACAGTGAGTGCACTGAAAATCATTAAGCTTCAATGACCAAAGTTCCACTAAAACGTTAGGAATGCATTGGTTCCTGAAAGAGGATTTGTTTCGATTTGTTCTAGATGATAATTTTAATGATCTGCGAGCCAGTAAACGAAACATATTGTCAGTTTCTCCTCGCCTTTTTGATCCTCTTGGATTACTAGCCCCACTAGTTACCAAAGCAAAAATTTTATTACAAGAGCTTTGGATTGCGCGTCGACACTAGCTGGCAGAACTTTAAAGCAGATCTCATCGAAAAGCATTCCTCGTTACGTAAACGTTGAGTCTAGTGCCATCTGCCAAATACATGGCTTCTCCGACGCCTCAATAAGGGCGTACGGATGCTGAATATACATATGAAGCCAATCTGCTAGTGGTATTAAATATATGCTGCTTACTGCAAAGTCTAGAGTGGCTCCGCTGAAGACCAAATCTCTTCCGCGTCTTGCGCTCTCGGCAGCACATCTTCTTTCGAAATTATGGTCAAGAGTAACGCCTATGTTGAGTCAACATTTCGAAAATATAACATTTTGGAAAGACTCTGAAATCGTTTTACATTGGAATAAAACACATCCATCCTCACTACAAACCTTCGTCGCAAACAGAGTGTCCGAAATCCAAGAGTTGACTGACAAAGTACATTGGCGACTTATGCCAACGAAACAAAATCCTGCGGATCAAGTGTCTCGGGTTTGTAAAGTGGATGAATTGAATAATTCGATATGGTTTGCCGGTCCACAGTTCCTCCTAGAAGACCCTGCCTTATGGCCAATTAATAACCACTTCCAGCTCTCACCAGAAGACGAAGCATTAGAGAAGAAGAAAACTACATTTACATTAATTTCAACTGCTGAGAAAAATTCAATATTGGACCTCTCTGAAAAATTCTCTTCTCATAAAAAATTGCTTCGTGTGGTTGCACATATATTACGATGGATCAGGCGGTCACCAAAATCCTCCAGGGGACAAGATCTGACTTCACAAGAGCTACACTTGAGTTTTATAAAAATTGCACAGGTGTTCCAACATTCAGAATTTTCAGATGTTATTCTAAAATTGCATAAAGGTACCACCCTATCCGCAAACTTGCATAAACTCAACCCATTTTTGCATGTGTACTCGGATATGTCGCTGTCATTCAAATTAATCTGAGTAGGAGGTCGCCTATTAAATGCACCTCTCCCATACAATGCCAAATTTCCGCTTATATTAAATAAAAGTTCGCACTTCGTTATAACGTATTTACGGTTCCTGCACATTCGAAATCACCACGCTGGGGCTAAAGCGTTGGTTGCTCTTCTTCGAAAAGGCATATGGCTAATTAATGCCCGAGAAGCTTGCAGTATAACCGTAAGAAACTGTATACATTGTTTTCATTACAAGCCGAAGTTGCAAAACCAAATAATGGGAAATTTGCCAGTCGAAAGACTTTGAGCACTACGGCCCTTTCTTATATGTGGCGTAGATTTTTGTGGTCCGGTACACAAAACGTTAAAAATACGCGGTCGACCACCCGTAAAAACATATATTGGAGTTTTCGTTTGCTTTACTTCCAAAGCAGTACATTTCGAATTAGTTTCGGACTTATATTCTAATTCATTTATTCTCGCCCTAAAAAGATTCATTGGACGCCGAGGAATGCCATCGAAGATATTCAGCGACAACGAAGATATTCGTCGGCCACCAATCGCAAGCTGCGCGAATTGAAGGAGGCGTTTCTAGCCATGGGTCAGACCTGAAGAGATTCGCAGCAGACGAAGGGTGCAGCTTCATCTTTATACCACCGCGGGCACCGCACTTCGGCGGGCTATGGGAAGCCGCGCTGAAGCCCGCCAAGCATCACGTCGTTCGCGTAATCGGCAACGCGCTACTGATCGCAGAGGAACTATCAACCCTACTGGCAGAAGTGAAAGCCATCCTCAATGCTCGGCCCCTAACACCGTTGAGCCAGGCCGCAAAGACGGCGAGGCACTTACCCCAGCACATCTTCTGTTAGGGTGCTCCCTGCGAGCATTGCCTCCAGGGCAGGTGCCAGTGGACCCAGTTCGTTGCTGCGAGAGATGGCAACTTCTTTTCTGTCTCAAGCAACAGTTTTGGCGACAGTGGTCCAAAGTATACCTGACGGGACTTCAGGAACGTAACAAGTGACTGCACTCCACTCGCAATCTACAGTTCGGCGACCTCGTCCTCGTCCACGAGGACAACATGCCGCCGCAGTAGTGGGTACTCGGACGCGGCGTCGCAACTGTCGAAGGGCAAGACGGCAAGGTGCGTGTCGAAGGCGGGCACAATTAAGCGTCCCATCCACAAGCTGGCCTTTCTTCTACTGGAAATTGAAGGAATCTGATTCTGTCAAGGTGGTTGGTTTTGCGTCAAGCGACAAGTTTATACCTAAAATAAAAATAATAAATGAATTATAAAATATTGAATTATTAAAAATTAAATTAAGAAAATCTATTATAAAATACCTACTTTAACTCGTTGACTGCCAAGGCCATTTCCTTAAAACTGTCTAAAAATGACATTTTGATTTTTTCACATTATATTCAAAAACTCTATTTCTAGATCATTGGTATCATCAAAAATCAAAAATGATGTTTTTTAAGAAGAAAAAGGGCCTACGAGTTATCTCGTAGTTGGCGTCTGGGAAAGACCGTTACGAATTATCTCGTAGTAGGTAGGTCCTTTTTTCCCTAAAAAAAATTAAAATTATCATAATTTTATTATTATTTTCTTTGTTTTAAGATTTATAAACATTCTCTAAAATTACTGTTATAATTATCAAGAACCAAATAAAAAAATTTTTCCCTAAAAAAAATTAAAATTATCATAATTTTATTATTATTTTCTTTGTTTTTAGATTTATAAACATTCTCTAAAATTACTGTTATAATTATCAAGAACCAAATATGGATAGGAAAAGGTCACTGAATCAAAGTGAAATTGAGTACAACGCAAATCTAAGTGATTCAGAAGATGATTGCAGCGATGGTAGTAACGCCATTTATGAGCCTTCTGAGAATACAAGTGATAGTGAAGATGAAGTCATCTCCGAACCTGAAGACGTCCCCGAATCTAATAATAATGGCGATGATTTTCAAGCAACAACGTCAAATGAGAATGATGATTTGTGGACAGAAGTTCAACACAATCCTAAATTATTTCTTTTCGAAGAAAAAGTTGGTGTGAAATTAGATACATCAAATTTTACAGTATAAAAGCTGGTGGATTTATTTTTTTCATATGAGTTTCTTGCATTACAACATTGCAACATTGGAAAATGGGAATTAAAATACTATAAAAAAATCTAAAAGGATATCAAATTGGCAATACGTAAGTGCTACAGAGATGAAAGTTTTTATTGCACTTTTATTGCAAATGGGACCTTGTACTTCTCCAACAATAGAACATTACTGGACCACAAACAAGCTATATAATGTAAACTTTTGGCGCACAGATATGAGCCGCAATCGATTCGATATGATACTTCGTTATTTTCATTTGGTTGATAACTCACAACCATCTATCGACAGATTATACAAGATGAGACCAATCCTAAATCATTTCAACTATGTTATGCGTGAAAACTCTGTACCAAGTAAAATTATTGTTATTGACGAATCCATGATGCTATGGCGGGGAAGATTGCTTTTCCGCCAATACATAAAAAATAAAAAACACAAATATGGTGTCAAACTATATGAACTATGTGAGTCCGACGGTCGTGTAATAAAAATAAAAATTTACAGCGGAAAATCTGAGGGAACTACCCATAATGTAGGTCACACTGCTGACGTTGTTTTACATTTACTTGAGGACTATCTCGATAAAGGATAAGCGATTTACATGGATAATTTTTATAATTCAGTTAGTCTTACAAAACTGTTATATACACGAAAAACTTATGTGTGTGGAACCCTACGAAGTAACAGAAAAGGAAACCCCAAAGATGTGGTAAATCATAAACTAAAAAGAAAGGATTGTTTTTGGCAGACAAATGGTCCTGTCACTGTATGCAAATGGAAAGACAAACGAAAAGTCCTTCCCATTTCAAACATACACGCTTTTGAAATGGTAGAGGTGCCCAATCGCAATGGAACAATTTCTATGAAACCGAATATAATTCGAGATTACAATAATGGAATGCCTGGCATTGACCGATCAGATCAAATGATTTCGTACTACTCATCTCTAAGAAAGACTATTAGATGACACAAAAAGGTTTCACTTCATATTATAGAGATTTATATACAAAATGCTCACAGAATTTACCAAAAAGCAACTTCATCTAAAATAAAACTGATAAAGTTGAGAGAAGATTTCGTCTTGGCGTTGATTGGAGATTTTCAATCACTTTTAAAAAAATATATATATCTAAAGAGCTCTATTATTTAGAGTGTTTACCACCAACGGAAAAAAACAGCGTCCGACAAAGCCATGTCGTGTGTGTACCCAAGAAAAAAAAACGCCAAGAAACGCGTTACTTCTGTCCAGCCTGTCCAGAGAAGCCAGCCCTTTGTGTGGAAAATTGTTTTAAAAACTACCACAAACAATAATATATTGCTGTATTTATTGTATTTGAGTTAATTTTTCCATTATATTGAATGAGTTTTTGCATTATATTGAGTGAATTTTTCCATAATTTTTTTTTGTTTTTAATAAAAAAAGCTCACGGAAGCCAAACCCAATTTTTTTTTATTTTCCCAGAAGCCAATATTATCGATACTAACACTATTATAACACGGTTTTACTCGTAGCTACACATAAAACCACAGTTTTAGGTAGTACGAGATAACTCGTAGTATGATTTCCCTTTCAGGAAGCCAACTACGAGGTACCTCGTAGTATTGGCAAAGTATATGAAAGCATAGTTAGAAACCCCTTGCTGATAGCAATCCAGAAAGCCGGCGGATTATCAGAAAGACAATACGGCTTTATGAAAAAGAGGTCCACCATTGGCGCACTAAACGATGTCGTTGACACCGCGAAATGCGCAGTAAGTAGCAAGCGATGGAAAGGCGGACCAAAAAAATATTGTGCGCTGGTCACCCTGGATGTGATGAATGCCTTTAACTCAGTAAAGTGGGCAAACATAATCAAAGCTCTGTATGACATGTATAAGTACTCCTCAGTATCTGATGGAAATTGTCATAAGTTATTTCGAAAACAGGCGACTGTTATTCGATACAGATGAAGGCCCCAAGAGCTACTCTATCTCGAGTGGAGTCGCGCAAGGCTCGGTACTAGGCTCCTTTTTATGGAAGCTAATTTATGATGGGATGCTAAGGAGACACCAACCGAAAGATATTAAATTAGTTGCATACGCAGACTACCTTATTGTGGTAGCAGTAGCCTCGATGACCTCCGGAGCAAATGCAACGAGTGCATAAGCAGTCTGCGCCAATGGTTTTCCTCAATGAGTTTAGAACTGGCGGAGCAAACGACTGAAGTCTTGCTCATAAGCACAAGAAAAGTTGAGGAAAGTATATCTCTCACCATAGGGGAGTGCAAGATTCATTCAGAGCCACACCTGAAATATTTGGGAGTAATAGTAGTCTCAAGGCTCAAATTAAAGGACCACATAGAATACACTGCAGGTAAAGCGAACAAAATCCTGAATGCCTTATCAAGAATGATGGCAAATAAAGGCTGCGTCCGTTCCAGCCGGCGTTTTTTACTCGCAGAGCTAATGAGATCGGTTGTATTATATGCAGCTCCAATATGGATCCAGGTGCTAGGCATCAAAGCATATGCCAGCCAAATAAACACAGTGCACAGGCTGTCGGCACTAAGAGTTATCAGTGCTTTCCGAACAATTTCAAGCGATGCTGCTGAAGTAATAGCCAGTATGATGCCCATTGACATCTAGGGTGTTGAATACGAGCGAGTGTATAAATTATCAGAGGCAACTACACGAACCAAAAGAAGAGATAGAGTAAAAAGCTTAACTATACGGCAGTAGCGGTGGCAAACCTCACTCAAAGGATGGTGGACCTACAGAGTCATACCGGATGTCCGTTCCTGGGTCGACAGACGACGCAGGGACCTGGATTTCCACCTAACCAAAATATTAAGTGGACATGGATGCTTTAGAAGCTATGTATATAGATTCCAGCCCGACATTAGTCCGAATTGTCCGTCGTGTTCAGACTTAAAACTAAACTCGGTGGTAGTTTTACGTTGGAAAATTTGATGACACTCATGTGTCAGTCCACTGAGAACTGGAGAGCTGTCAGCGAAGCGACAGCCTCAATCATGACAAAACAGAGACATAAAGACCAGAGTAGGTGTCCTTCAATCCGCGCCATAGAAGAGACTTAACTGTCCAATCACTCCTACGAAGTAATACTTAATCAAGTGGTTCCGTGGGAGAGTGTGGAGTTGGGAGTAGGTTAGGTTTATCGGATTAAAGATCCGCACTCACTCAATTGAAAAAATTTTGGATATTAGAAGAATTATTTTACAAATTTCCTTTTTCTTAAAATTAAATTTTTCAATTAATTATATAGCTGACTTAAACGGGAGCGTATGTAGATAGCGCGCCTTATCGCTGTTATCGAAGTTCTACTGTTAGACTTAATATACATACATATCAACCTTAGTACAGTCAACACTACACACAAAATATACCGCATCCAGTTGCTAAGTGAACTTTTACATACAGCACTTGATTTTATGAACCAATCACAGAGCTCTAGCTTATTCCAGAAATACTATATAAAGATTTGTAATCAAGCAGACAACGTTTTTAATTATTAGACTGCCTTCGCTATAAGTAGTAATAACAAATATCAATAAAGAAACTAAAAAAAAAATTTGATAAAAATATTAACTGGGGCTGCATAGCAAGGATTTCGGATATAAAATCCTTCAATAAGTCGGTCGTAAAATCTACAAGACGCATATTCTCATAAAACAAAATAAACTTTCAGGATACTTAAATAAAGAAGAAAAAGTGAAAAATTTATAATAAAGTATAAGAAATTTTATAGTTATAAAAATGGCAACCTCAGCAGTTTTAGCAGCACTACATACATGCCATAAGAGCAGATTTACAAAGAAGAGTGGCTATGCAGGAAAACGGATATCTAGATACACCACCACCTACACCAGATTATAAATGTACATTCAAGAATCCCGAAGAAATAGATCTGAACATATTCAAGGTCCTCTCACCACGGTCAACGGTGACTAAAGTGAATACTAAACTTTGAAGACATCATCAATGGACTAAACGATTCCTAAACAGACCAATGTCCTCAATATGTCCTAGAAGAAGAAATGATGAGGATACGACAAAACAATCTATCTCTCGCCATGTACTACGATCAAGTAAATCAAGCACAAAATTTTATCCTATCGAAAATAGAAATGACCCTCAAAAACGAGGAAGTATCCCGAGCCATAACAGCTGAACAACTGTTCAAAGCAGTTAGCACATTTATAGCATTATTAAGAAACATCGCTATAAAAAACGCATATGCAATAGCCCGTATAATGCAGAACAACGCGCAATATCAAAACCTGGAATACACGCCAAGTATATATTAACCTACCAGAAATCCATATAGGCAGCAAACCTCACAGAATCAGCCCCGAAGGATGCAACCCGTAGATTCGTCCGCTCAATATAGACGACCTACTCATCATCAACCAGTGCAACAAAATCTTCCCCAAACAACCACAGCAACAACAACGCTTTAATTCTTGCTGAAATCCATTTAACCACTTCAATAGAGATCGAGAAGAATCATTCAATCAACAACGACTAAAAGATAGGAAACCAAATCAAATCACCAGGGATCAATTCGACAACGATTCCCTATACAATGAACCTACTACAGGTGAATACAACATTCAAAAACATTTTTTATAAAGAGGAATGGATTTCCACATTACAAAGAACATCTCCGGATGGTAATACAGTTAAAATTATAGATACCGGTTCAGAAGAAAATTACTCGTATGTGAGTATAAATTATCCGTTTACTAAAATAATTAAGTTAGTGAAACAAGTAAATACAAAAGCAATGCATGGGAATTCAGCAATAACACATGAAAGAGAAGTGAATTCATTAGGATTTGATATGGAATTCTTGGAGTTAGTTAAACTCAAAGATTATGATTTTATTATAGGCATTAAAAGCTGAAAACTAATGAAAGACAACATAAGTATTTTCGATTACTCTATTAGTTCATCACAAATTACAGATTCAGTTCACCTAAAGTAGGTGTAGGAGAACAAAAAGCTGAAAACAAATGGAAGACAACATAAGTATTTTCGATTACTCTATTAGTTCATCACAAATTACAGATTCAGTTCACCTAAAGTAGGTGTAGGAGAACAAAAATATGAAGAAGAGATAAAAATTTTAATGCAATACAATCATAACAATGAATTACTGCCATATGTAACTACAGTTGAAGCTGAAATCAGAACTGAAACTAACGAACCAATACGGGTAAGACAATATCCCTACCCACATCAGATAGAGGATTTGTGGAAGAAGAAATTAATAAATTATTGAAAAATAATCCAACGAAATAAAAGTCCATATAACTCCCATATTTGGGCAGTATCTAAAAAGGGTACAGACGATAAAAGGAAAGCAAAAAGAAAGATGGTAATAGATTTTCAAATTAAATAAAGTAACCATTTTAAACAGATATACTAACCCAGACATGTCAATGATCACTCTTCTCAATAAATAGTACGAATGCCCCCCTCAATAGGGTGGGTCGATTCCGAACCTTTTTCGATTCAGGATTTCTAATAGTGCGGAAAAGTTGCCTTAGTACTTCCTGATTCCAAAGCAACTTTTTGTTTTGAGATCGGATTGCATCTTCAACCCCTACTCCGGCCTTGAAATTTCGGAAATTCGCCTAAAGTTATTTGTCACGTCATTTGCTACCAAAATGGTATAAATGATCATGGCCGTAGGACGTTCCCGAGATACGAGCGAAAAGGAGACACGCCGCAGCGCAAGATGAAAATCGGCTTGCGACCACACTTCTTGACGTTGATTTCGCCGAGTGCTATCACTCACATTCATTCACTTACGCCAAAGGACACGTTCGGATAGGTCTCCACACAAATATTTTTTCATCGAGTTTCCTCACTCTTGTCTTTGATTTCGCCAAGTGCTATCACTTATATTCTCTCAACAGAACACAGAACTCAAAATGTCTGTATCTAAATTTAAATTTAGACAAAATATCCTGTGTTTGGCATATATCCGTACAATCTCTCTGAGTCCCAGTTACCTACTTACCAGGATGTTCTTTTGTGTTATCAGTTTGTATAGGGCGACTCCGAGGCGAGGTTGAAAATACTTTAAAAAAGTCATCTATTCGGATAGTTTCACACACCAGGATTGTTCAAATGCTCACCACATTCCATAAGAAATTTCTGACTCTTAAACAAATGTTTTTAAGGAACCCAATAAGTTTGAGCTCTAAAAGAGACGACTTTGTCTCTTCTGCCGGAAAATTATTTGACATCGCTGCTTGTAAATGCATTTACTTGCCCAAAGGAAAGGAAAGTTCCTATCAATGAACAACCATTTCTCTTGGACCAGAGAACCAGAAGAATTGGTCGCATTGGAAGTGTTGATCTACCTGAAACAAAAAAGATTACAAAGAAAAACGAACGTAAAGGAAAGCTTTCAAAACGTCATTCAACATCAACACTTATCAGAAAAGTATCAGCAAAGTATCTCATACAGACGACATCAATGTAGGTGCGTCGCACATGGATTCTTCCAAAAACGATGCTGATGACGAATTTTCTCTTTCATCTTCTAAAACCAAACAAAACACACTAGTATTAGAACACACTGTTTTAGCTGCCCAAAGATTTGGAGTAAGTGATAGAGCAGCGGCCTTGATTGTTTCATATGCTTTTCTGGATGTCAAAAAAGCAGGTTTGATAACAGAGGATCAGGCTAGCTTTGTCACTGACAAATGCAAGATTAGTCGGGCAAAAAAAAAGTGTTAGAGTTAAGCTCCAAACACCGAAAATATTGCCTCTGTATATGGGTTGTATTTTGACGGCCGCAAAGGCAATACACTTACACAAGTCAGCGAAGGTAAAAAGTACTACCGCGACACTGTCAAATAGGAACATATTTTTCTTATAGTGGAACCTGGTTGTCATTACTTCGGCCACGTCAACTCTCCTTCCGGGTCAGCTGAGGATGAGACGCAATCCATATGGCAACATTTACAGACAATTCAGTTGATGTGGAACATCTAGAAGTTGTCGGAGTTGATGGCACCAACACGAACACATGTTGGAAAGGTGAAATCATTCGGAAACTAGAAGAAAGAATAGGTAGGCCATTACAGTGGGTTGTTTGTCTTCTACATTTCAACGAACTTCCATTTCGTGCTCTTTTCGAACACATAGATCGTGTCTCAAAGAGTCCAAATACATTCTCTGGCGACATAGCAAACTGCTCCCTGATTGTGAGAAGTTACCTGTTGTCAAATTTGAAAGTTTTCCATCCTGCCAATTACCTTCTGAGGTATTAATCCCACCCAACTTAGCACAGACTAAGCTTATCTCTATAAAATATCAGAAGCTGTTATTTCCGGTCAATATTCCTCAGATTTAGCGTCGATACATCCAGGTAACATGTGCAAATCTCGCTGGCTCACCTGTGCAAATAGAATTCTGAGATTATACATTTCTACTGACAAACCAACAAAGGAAATAAAGATTTTGGTCAAGTGCATACTTACAGTTTACTCACCTTTGTGGTTCTCAATAAGATTCAACAGTTCGATCAAAGATGGCTCGCGCCATCTCTATGCTGCAATGCAAAGGTTACGCAAGGTTGTCGATTCATCCATTCAACAGAATGCTCTCTTTGCTCTTCCAGAAAACATTCTCCTTAGTATAATGACTGGCGAATGGATAGAAGTCAGAAAGTCGGCCCTTGACCGTCTCCTGTCAGCCAGATAAGCAGAGTCTGACACTGTAAATGGAAGGGTTAGATGTAATAAAGTGCCTAAGCTGAATTTCAAAGCGCCTAAGCTGAAATACAAAGCTAATGATTAACTGGAAGACTATTACCTTGACTGTTCCACTAGTTCTTTGTTCAGTTTCTAACGAAGAACTCATAAAAGGGCTGTCGGCAGACACTGCAGAGGTATGGAAATTTAGTAAATTCCCCTCTCACACCGTGGCAGTCGAGAGAACCATCAAATTGGTGACAGAGGCATCTTCTAAAGTTATTGGCCCCCGATCTCGTGATCTAGACAACAACAGATTAGTACAAAATCTGATTTTATCAATAAATTTGACACAGATTCAGACTAAAACAAGCCTGACATATGGTTGGTTGGTTGGGTTGGGCTTGGGAGGAACCCGAAGAGCAGCCACCTCCACGCGGTGGGTTCTGGGTGACTAATACAAGTTAGCTGAGAGCTCCAACAATTTTCACATTGCGCTGTGGCGCGACGCCTTTTCGCTCGTATCTCGGGAACGGTTCGGCCTACGGCCATGATCACATATACCATTTCGATAGCAAATGACGTGACAAATAACTTTTGTATTAGACATTTTGCCATGTGATACGTATTTTAGGCGCTAGGTAGACAATTTCACTATTTGCAATCCGATCTCAAAACAAAATGTTGCATTGGAATCAGGAAGCACTAAGGCAACTTTTCCGCACTATTAGAAATCCCGAATCGAAAAAAGTCTGGAATCGACCCTCCATACCCCTCAATCTTCCAGATATGTGTTGATGCCTTACATTGGCAAATGTGAGTATGTTAATTTTGATGATGTCCTAATATATTCAGCTACGCCTGAACAACATATCAAAGGCTTTACCAATGTCATACAAACTTTACATAATGCCAATATGAAAATCTCAGACGAAAAGTCACATTTTTTTTCAGAGACCCCAAAAAAAAATCGAAGCCATCGATAAGTAGAATACTCCTAAAAACCGAAAAGAACTTCGATCATTCTAAAGCATGACCTCATATTACAGGAAATTTTTCAAAAATTTCGCCCAAATAACAAAACCACTCACAATATTTTTGCGAGGCGAGAATGGGAATATGTCAAAAAATAATAGCTCAAATATAAAAATAAAATTAGATGAAGAAGCCATTAAAGCAATTGAATGTTTAAAGAATAAATTAGAAGGGCAAGAATTATATCAGCCAAACTTCGAAATAGATTTCGAACTCACGACCGACGCAAGCAATTATGCAATAGGAGCTGTATTAGCCCAGGAAAGAAACCCGATTACATTTATATCACGCATATTGACTCAAACTGAATAAAATTACTCCACGAATGAGAAAGAAATGATTGTATTGTCGCTGCGTAAACTAATATTTTCAATATCGGGAAAAAATACGAACACTAAAGAGATGGAATAAGCAGATAGAAGAATATGGAGCCAAATTAAAATATAAACCGGGTCCTCAAAATATAGTAGCAGACACGCTCAATAGACAGATCTTTATAACAATCAACGAGTCCATGCACTCTGAAGAAACCTCAGCTCCCGTAAGGATAAAGTAAGTAGCAGCTCCAAACATCAATTTAAAATCAAATAATTATAAAAAATCAATCGAACCACAATTAATACAAACCACGATATTTTCACAACACAAACTGATTTAATTGTAACATTGAAAAAAATTATTAGGGTTTTCACAAGTCTTATGAAGTTGTAAGTTGTAACGATTCGAAAGCATAGAATTGAAAATTTTAAATGTGTAAACTCATTTTTGTATGTCATCCAACAACATTTTTTATTAAGCAAGTGCAAAAATTTATAATTTTATAATTTTATGACGCTTTACGACGGGTTGTGAGTACCCAAAAACAAAAACCGTAAAAAACCGTGTAAAAAGAGGCATTTTCTAAAGTAAAATGAGGGATACGTTCCATGTCATCTGAAAACCGTGTAAGATGGAATAAAGACCTATATTTACTTCGAAAAACCATGTAAAAAATGCTGAAAACTATAAAATTTCAATATGCATACAAGTTGTATGGCATTTTATTTAGCATTAAAACCTAAAATACATAATTCATACAGTTGAAAAATTGGTAGATTGTACAAATTTACATAGATACAAAATTATTCGTCGCTACTTAATAAAAAGCGCAATTGTTTGCGACGAACTGGATTAAAGTCGGTATCATCGCTGGAGATATCCATTTCAGCAATGTAAATATCATGCGAACAAAATAGGTAGGTAAGAGTTATCGAATAAGGGGTTTTCCCAGTTACTATTATGTATGTTGATTTCAGCAATGGCGCTTAGTGTGGTAAAAACAAACATAAT
This sequence comes from Bactrocera correcta, assembly GCA_027475135.1. Taxonomy (NCBI): domain Eukaryota; kingdom Metazoa; phylum Arthropoda; class Insecta; order Diptera; family Tephritidae; genus Bactrocera; species Bactrocera correcta. The sequence continues at coordinate 74,223,303 of CM050322.1, read as the reverse complement.
TACAAGACAGTGATTTTAAAACCGTAGTAAATTAAAAATTTGCAAGCAAACATTTTTTCTCAACCGTGTAACTTCAAACCCGTGTAAAAAAATGAGTTGGGTGTATATAGAAAAACACCAATACCAAAATGCATCCATACAAATTGACATTTTTCACATTAACAATACAACATACTTAAAAAGCATAAATAGATATTCAAAATATGCGTACATTAGGAAACTAGAAAATAAAAAAGAATTCCATAAAATTCTAGAAGAAGTTCTCACTCAAATACATACACGCATTCTGCTCACAACTCATGACCGATAATGAGTTTATATTTAAAAGTATCGCGTCACCAGCTTTGTAGCAGGCACAGCGAAAAACGCTACTTCCTTCTTCCTTGGCAAGCAAAATGTGTTAAAAGTTGAGCACATACGAAAAACGTAGAAATCAGCTGTTCTCTTTTCAGCAGTTATATGGAAGTGAATAATATCAGTGAAATGTTTTTACGTTTGTGGGAATTGTACTCTTTATAACTTTATATAATATAAAAAGTACAAAAACAAAAAAAGGAAAGAGAAGGTATCAAATTCGCCCAATCAATAAAAACTGTGGCTTTTGTGGTTACCAGTTAAAAACTTTTCTTCTTCTTCTTCTTCTTTACTGGCGTAGGCACCGCTTATAGCCGAGTCAATAACAGCGCGCCACTCGTTTCTTCTCTTCGCTACGTGGCGCCAATTGGATATTCCAAACGAAGCCAGGTCCTTCTCCATTTGGTCCTTCCAACGGAGTGGAGGTCTTCCTCTTCCTCTGCTTCCTGCGGCGGGTACTGTGTCGAATACTTTCAGAGCTGGAGTGTTTTCATCTATCCGGACAACATGACCTAGCCAGCGTAGCCGCTGTCTTTTAATTCGCTGAACTATGTCAATGTCGTCGTATATCTCGTACAGCTGATCGTTCCATCGAATGCGATATTCGTCGTGGCCAACGTGCAAAGGACCGTAAATCTTTCGCAGAACCTTTCTCTCGAAAACTCTTTAAGTTCGACTCATCGGTTGTTGTCATCGTCCAGGCCTCTGCAACGTATAGCAGGACGGGAATTATGAGCGACTTATAGAGTTTGGTTTTTGTTCGTCGAGAGAGGACTTTACTTTTCAATTGCCTACTCAGTCCGAAGTAGCACCTGTTGGCAAGAGTAATCCTGCGTTGGATTTCCAGGCTGACATTGTTGGTGGTGTTTAAGCTGGTTCCAAGATAGACGAAATTATCTACAACTTCAACTTATGACTGTCAGCAGTGACGTGGGAGCCAAGTCGCGAGTGCGACGACTGTTTGTTTGATGACAGGAGATATTTCGTCTTGCCCTCGTTCACTGCCAGACCCACTTGTGTTGCTTCCTTGTTATGTCTGGAGAAAGCAGAACTAACGGCGCGGGTGTTGAGGCCGATTATATCAATATCATCGGCATACGCTAGTAGCTGTACACTCTTATAGAAGATTGTACCTGCTCGATTCAGTTCTGCAGCTCGAATAATTTTCTCCAGAAGAAGATTGAAAAAGTCGCACGATAGGGAGTCGCCTTGTCTGAAACCTCGTTTGGTATCGAACGGCTCGGAGAGGTCCTTCCCGATCCTGACGGAGCTTTGAGTGTTGCTCAGCGTCAGTTTACACAGCCGTATTAGTTTTGCGGGGATACCACTACTAGATTTTGATTTTTGTATAGCACGTTCTTTTTTCGTGAAAAAAATCATCTAGCTTATTAGTTTTAGTCAAAACTTCTTGTTCTTTTTTACTTTTGTCCAAAGCGCGCTTTCGATACTCAGATCCACTCACTTTTTTGCGTCCATCAGCCATGATTGACATTGTATATTTGTATATTTATACTCAAAATCAGTGGAATTTTTTGCAGGTTAGAATCATGTAAACGTCAAATGTAAAAATGATTGTACTGATAGAGCCTAGATAAATTTTTAGTTGGCGGTATTGCACAGTGGCAAGTTGATTAGATTCAAAAGTATATTTCTTGAATTATCTCTTGAATAATAAATGGTTATTTAAAAGAATAAAAATTTCCTGTTGAGGACTTTTGAAAACACTTAAAATAATTTTTGATGTGAAACATCTATAGGCGCGGGTAAACATGATTGTTGCCGTAGCGATACAGACTGATCGCCACGTGTCTATACATATGTAGCAGAGAACTGCAACGAGTAACAAATTTTTGTTTATACATAAGTACTGATCCGTTACTCTGTCTGATTCTGCCAGTTCAGTTCATGTACACGAAGCGAACTGTTTTCTTCAAATCAGCGATAGAGAAAACTTTGTGTCACTAGCGATCGGCTTATATCTGATTTGTTTATTAACGTTCGTTTCAGCAGAAGATACAAGAAGTGATGCATGCTTATAGCAGAACCAGTGAAAAACGTAAAATCGTGGCCCGAGTCAGTTGGCACCACCTATCTTATGGGCGCGCAATGTAACTGAACAGTGAAAAACGCTACTCCCTTCTCTCTTTGACGTGGATGAATTCACGACATTTGGATTTTTGCCGCAGAAACGGCGCAGCTGATTGCTCTCTCACAACGCAGGGTTGCCAATATCGATATACTGCAGTAATTATCAACTTTTATAATTCAATCTGTTCAATATGTTTGAAATTTTCTTAAAATAACTCAAAATCAGAGTCGAATGCTATTATTTATAAATATATAAACTATTTTTAATAGTGTGTTTTCAGTTTTAATATTTTATATTGTAAAAAATTGTAATTGAAAACATAGATGTGCTCAAAACTATATATGCGTATTGGGCAATGACAACATTGTTCAAATGAAAACAAATAAAGATGGCTGATTTCTGCGTTTTTACCACGTTTTTCACTGTGCACACATTTTGCCGATGAGGAAGGAAAAGGGAGGAAGGCAGTAGCGTTTTTCACTGGTTCTGCTATTATCCTTCAATGATTGAAATGATCGACAGCGTTCGGTTTGTATATCATCCCCTAAACACTGATGTAGTCGGGTACTTTTGTTCTATTTCAAATACATATGTTTGTATGTAAATTATGTATTCCCGCGTTGGGAATACCAAAAAAATTATTTTTTAATCGGACAGCGTGTCCGCTTTATTGACCAAAAACGACTCAAACTTAAATTTAACAATTTGGTTAATTTATACTTATTCTAAGCCACGGAATTATTAAGTGGCGTGATCTATTTCCTAGAATTAGTATAAGCAATTCGATTGCATGTTCGATTGGCATGTGCCGGATGTGCTGATGTTGCATCGGCAGAATTTACCAGTTGTCGTTTGCGCTGTAATTTCGGGGTTGCTGACATAGTTGCACTTTATGCTTGGTTCGTGCTAACTCTTCCCCTCTTAAGTCGATTGTCCTCAATCGGGATTAATGCATTTGTGGTGTTAAAATTTGTAGAAATGGTCCCCTTTTTACTGAAGTTGCTTGCGGTGGCTCAATTGAAATATTTAGCTTTTGCTTACTTTTCATAATGATGTATACAATTGTTATTAAAATTATAGTTATAATTATATGTAACATCAGTGCCTATGCTGATTAAATTCCTCTTTTTACTTTTATTCATTAGTAATTCGATACTATTTTCGTGATTTATTTGTTTTACATAAAGTTTTCTAATTTAAGAACACGTTCAGTTACATTCTTTTTCTCTTTAATTTTTGTGATTCGATTTGGCAAAATAAATGTTTATTTTAATGTTAATGTTCGAATACGTCCTATTAAGCGTACTAATATAACAATTTTCAAATTTGATAAGAAAGTTGCCTTTCTGTTTTATTTTTTGCTTATTGCAATTGTGTTCTATTTCTACATCAAAATGCTTAAATACTAGAATACCAGGGACTATTTCAGTGACATTTATTTTATCTATAGTTTCTAAATTACAATTTGCTTCTTCGAATTTCAATATATTTTCTAAACATTTATTGTGAATTTTTATTAAATTTTTCTCCAAATTGTTTTTTAATATGTTTCATACATATTGTTTTCTGCATTTATTAATACTTCGTAAGTATCTAAGGCTATTGATTTGTTAGCTATGTTAGGAAGTGGTTCAAATCTGATTTGTAAAAGGGTATTTGGTGAATATTGGGGTATTAGGAGGATTATTATTATGTTGTTGTTTTGAAATATTACTGCTGTCTTGATATTTTGGTAACTGTCGAAATCTGTAATTAATTCGAGTTCTAATTTGGTGAGGATGTCCGTAGGAAGTATACCTATTTTGCTGGAAAATATAATTTGTCCTAAATCGTCTATGTGGTTTCGTAAAAAGGATATATCGTTTTCTATTTGGTACGTTTGCTCTGAAAATTGAACCTTGTCCTCTAATGACTTTATTTTATTTTGTATGGTGTCCTTAAATGTATTAATGTAATGACTTTTTGAGATTTGCTGTTAGTTAATATGTTTTGTTACATTGTTTATTTCCTCGGATATGAAGTTATTAACGCGTACTATATTCGTCATACTAGCTGTTGTGGATAATTCATTTTCGTGTATTTCTGTGATATTTTAATCCTTTCCCTAGAATATTTACAAGTCCTCGTTTTGATTTAAAATGAGGGTGTAAGCCGCTTATTTTTGATTGGAGCAATGCAAAGTTCCTATTATGTGCTTAAATTCATATTTACTCATGCATTTCTATTTAATGTTACTTTTATGAACTACTCTACCTCATTAAGTTACTATTGTTGTATTAAAATTTTTCGCAACAATTTCTTTTCTAAATCTAGCCGATAACTTATTTCCTAATCTTCTATTTACTTTGACAAATATGATATCTCCTTCCGCATATGTGCTTGGAGGTGATCTGTTCTTGTTATGATATGTAAGGTCTGCGTTTTGTTTATAGTTTCTTGTCTGCTTTCTCCATTATTTTAGGGTCGCTATAAACACGTCTGCCAAAGAATATTTCTACAGGTTTTCTTCCTGTTGTCGTATGAATAGTGGAAATATATTCGAAAACTGATTTATCCAACAATTCGTGGAATGAACGGTACGTGCTCTCCTTTTGAAGACATCGCATTATTTCTTGTAACGTAGAATGGAAACGTTCTACCTGTCCGTTTGAACAACTTGTATACGGAGTGGTTCTAAAAATATTAATTCCGAATTCATTCTCTATCATGAAGTTTATTGCTTCAGAATTAAAAGATTTCTCGTTATCCATCACTACTGTTTCTGGAACAAAGGAGAAAAGGATATCGCGTAAAGGCTGTCTGATGTGTTCCGATGATCTCGATCGAATGGGTTTTGCTATTGCGTATTTGGAGAATTTGTCCATCGCGGTTAGAATTAATTCCTTCTTCTTCTTCACTGGCGTAGACACCGCTTACGCGATTATAGCCGAGTCAACAACAGCGCGCCAGTCGTTTTTTCTTTTCGCTACGTGGCGCCAATTGGATATCCCAAGTGAAGCCACCTTCTTCTCCACGTGGTCCTTTCAACGGAGTGGAGGTCTTCCTCTTCCTCTGCTTCCCGCGGCGGGTCGCAGTCGAATACTTTCAGTGCTGGAGTGTTTTCATCCATCCGGACAACATGATCTAGCCAGCGTAGCCGCTGTCTTTTAATTCGCTGAACTATGTCAATGTCGTCGTATATCTCGTACAGCTCATCGTTCCATCGAATGCGATATTCGCCGTCGCCAACGCGCAAAGGACCATAAATCTTCCGCAGATCCTTTCTCTCGAAAACTCGTAACGTCGCCTCATCGTTTGTGGTCATCGTCCAAGCCTCTGCACCATATAGCAGGACGGGAATTATGAGTGACTTATAGAGTTTGGTTTTTGTTTGTCGAGAGAGGACTTTGCTTCTCAATTGCCTACTTAGTCCGAAGTAGCACCTGTTGGCAAGAGTAATCCTGCGTTGGATTTCTAGGCTGACATTGTTGGTGTTGTTTACGCTGGTTCCAAGATAGATGAAATTATCTACAACTTCGAAGTTATGACTGTCAACAGTGACGTGAGTGCCAAGTCGCGAGTGCGACGACTGTTTGTTTGATGACAGGAGATATTTCGATTTGCCCTCGTTCACTGCCAGACCCACTTGTGTTGCTTCCTTGTCCAGACTGGAGAAAGCAGAACTAACGGCGCGGGTGTTGAGGCCGATGAAATCAATATCATCGGCATACGCCATCAGTTGTACACTCTTATAGAAGATGGTACCTTCTTTGTTGAGTTCTGCAGCTCGAACTATTTTCTCCAGAAGCTGGTTGAAAAAGTCGTACGATAGGGAATCGCCTTGTCTGAAACCTCGTTTGGTATCGAACGGCTCGGAGAGGTCCTTCCCGATTCTGACGGAGCTTTTCGTGTTGCTCAACGTCAGCTTACACAGCCGTATTAGTTTTGCGGGGATACCAAATTCAGACATCGCGGCATAAAGGCAGCTCCTTTACGTGCTGCCGAAAGCAGCTTTGAAATTAACGAAGAGGTGGTGTGTGTCGATTCTCCTTTCACGGGTCTTTTCCAAAATTTGGCGCATCGTGAATATCTGGTCGGTTGTTGATTTACCAGGTCTAAAGCCACACTGATAAGGTCCAATCAGTTTGTTGACGCTGGGCTTTAATCTTTCACACAATACGCTTGACAGAACCTTATCTGCGATGTTGAGGAGGCTAATCCCACGGTAGTTGGCGCAGATTGTGGGGCCTCCTTTTTTATGGATTCGGCATAGCACACTTAAACTCCAATCGTTGGGCATACTTTCGTCCGACCACATTTTGCAAAGAAGCTGATGCATGCACCTTATCAGCTCTTCGCCGCCGTGTTTGAATAGCTCGGCCGGCAATCCATCGGCCTCTGCCGCTTTGTTGTTTTTCAGGCGGGCAATTGCTAGGAGGATGGAGTCATGTGTAGAAGTTCACGCAAGTGAGGAAAGTTCTCTGATCGCCATTCACTTGGGAGTGGCAAGAAACGATTCTTTTACATATGACTCAAGCAGCTCACGACTTCCGGTCTTTGACCAAGTATCCTCTGGGTAGCCTAAGAACATCCGTTTGAAGGCGAGCTAAAGTGAGAAGGCGAAACACCCCTGCATAGGGTTGTGCGCTATGTTTGGGACCCGCCACGTAAAAAAACACCCCCAATGAAAGGAAAAAAACAGCCTCGGATGAGAGCCCCCCCTTTTGATGACGACCATGGCAAACGAAATAAAGACTATAATTTGAAGGCATGCACCTGGAATGTCCGGTCCCTTAATTGGGAAGGTGCCGCTGCGCAGCTGGTAGATGTCCTCGTAAAGATAAAGGCTGATATCACCACAGTCCAAGAAATGCGATGGACGGGACAAGGACAGAGACGAGTAGGTCCTTGTGACATTTACTACAGAACGCAAGTTTGGTGTTGGATTCGTGGTGGGAGAGAGACTCCGTCGCTCCTATGAATGAACGTCTAGCCACAATCCGCATCAAAGCGAGGTTCTTCAACATATCGCTGATTTGCGCCCACGCCCCGACGGAAGAGAAGGACGATGTGACCAAAGATGCTTTTTATGAGTGCTTGGAGCGCACTTATGAGAGATGTCCCCGCCACGATGTCAAAATCGTGCTTGGCGACTTCAATGTCAGGGTGGGCAAAGAAGGTATCTTTGGCACTACGGTCGGTAAATTCAGCCTCCACGAGGAAACATCTCCAAATGGGCTGAGGCTGATCGACTTCGCCGGGGCCCGACCCTGGCTGTCTCCGGATCGAAAAACCATCAACCAGATCGATCATGTTGTGATAGGCGGAAGACACGTCTCCAGTGTTTTAGATGTGCGTGCGCTCCGAGGTCCTAACATCGACTCGGACCACTATATTGTTGCAGCCAAAATTCGCACCCGCCTCTGTGCAGCAAAAAACGCCAACAAACACAAGGATGGTTCGACGTCGAGAAGTTGCAATCACAACAGACAGCCGAACGATTTTCTACTCGGCTTACACTCCTGCTCTCTGAGAGCACTCGTCAACAACTCGGTATAAGGGAGCTGTGGGACGGCATTTCAAACTCCTTACGTACAGCTGCAACCGAAACCATTGGTTTTCGGAAAGTGCAAAGGAACAGCTGGTATGACGAGGAGTGCCGTGTCGCAGCGGAGAGAAAACAGGCTGCCTACCTCGCAACGTTACGATCGACCACAACACGTGCGGGATGGGATAGATACCGAGAGTTGAAGAGGGAAGCGAGACGCATTTTTAGACAGAAAAAGAAAGAGGCCGAAATGCGTGAGTACGAAGAGCTTGATAAGCTGGCCGACAGGGGTAATGCTCGAAAATTCTACGAAAAGATGCGGCGGCTTACAGAAGGTTTCAAGACCGGAGCATACTCTTGTAGAACCCCCAAAGGTGATCTAGTTACCGATGCCCAGAGCATACTTAAATTATGGAGGGAACACTTCTCCAGCCTGCTGAATGACAGTGAACACACAACACCAGGAGAAAACGAACCCGATACCCCAATCGATGACGATGGAGCAGATGTTCCATTGCCCGACCATGATGAAGTTCGAATAGCAATTGCCCGCCTGAAAAGCAACAAAGCGGCAGGGGCCGATGGATTGCCGGCCGAGCTATTCAAACACGGCGGCGAAGAGCTGATAAGGTGCATGCATCAGCTTCTTTGTAAAATATGGTCGGACGAAAGTATGCCCAACGATTGGAATTTAAGTGTGCTATGCCCAATCCATAAAAAAGGAGACCCCACAATCTGCGCCAACTACCGTGGGATTAGCCTCCTCAACATCGCATATAAGGTTCTGTCGAGCGTATTGTGTGAAAGATTAAAGCCCACCGTCAACAAACTGATTGGACCTTATCAGTGTGGCTTTAGACCTGGTAAATCAACAACCGACCAGATATTCACCATGCGCCAAATCTTGGAAAAGACCCGTGAAAGAAGAATCGACACACACCACCTCTTCGTCGATTTCAAAGCTGCTTTCGACAGCACGAAAAGGAGCTGCCTTTATGCCGCGATGTCTGAATTTGGTATCCCCGCAAAACTAATACGGCTGTGTAAACTGACGTTGAGCAACACGAAAAGCTCCGTCAGGATCGGGAAGGACCTCTCCGAGCCGTTCGATACCAAACGAGGTTTCAGACAAGGCGATTCCCTATCGTACGACTTTTTCAATCTGCTGCTCGAGAAAATTATTCGAGCTGCAGAACTTAATCGAGCAGGTACAATCTTTTACAAGAGTGTACAGCTGCTGGCGTATGCCGATGATATTGATATCATCGGCCTCAACACCCGCGCCGTTAGTTCTGCTTTCTCCAGACTGAACAAGGAAGCAACTCAAATGGGTCTGGCAGTGAACGAGGGCAAGACGAAATATTTACTGTCATCAAACAAACAGTCGTCGCACTGGCGACTTGGCTCCCACGTCACTGTTAACAGTCATAACTTTGAAGTTGTAGATAATTTCGTCTATTTAGGAGCCAGCATTAACACCACCAACAATGTCAGCCTGGAAATCCAACGCAGGATTACTCTTGCCAACAGGTGCTACTTCGGACTGAGTAGGCAATTGAAAAGTAAAGTCCTCTCTCGACGAACAAAAACCAAACTCTATAAGTCGCTCATTATTCCCGTCCTGCTATAAGGTGCAGAGGCTTGGACGATGACAACAACCGATGAGTCGACGTTGCGAGTTTTCGAGAGAAAAGTTCTGCGAAAGATTTATGGTCCTTTGCGCGTTGGCCACGTCGAATATCGCATTCGATGGAACGATGAGCTGTACGAGATATACGACGACATTGACATAGTTCAGCGAATTAAAAGACAGCGGCTACGCTGGCTAGGTCATGTTGTCCGGATGGATGAAAACGCTCCAGCTCTGAAAGTATTCGACGCAGTACCCGCCGCGGGAAGCAGAGGAAGAGGAAGACCTCCACTCCGTTGGAAGGACCAAGTGGAGAGGGACCTGGCTTCGCTTGGAATATCCAATTGGCGCCACGTAGCGAAGAGAAGAAACGACTGGCGCGCTGTTGTTGACTCGGCTATAATCGCATAAGCGGTGTCTACGCCAGTAAAGAAGAAGAAGAAGAAGCTAAATATAATTATGTCATCGATGTAGACACAACAGTATTTTCCTATGTGATCGCGCAGGATATCATCAAGAGCGCTCTGGAAAATAGAAGGAGCGTTTTTCAAACCAAATGGTAAACGTGTAAGTTCGTATTTACCATTGTTGATGGAAAATGCCGTTTTTTCGATGTCAGATTCTCTTAGAGGAATTTGATGAAATCCGCTTTTCAGATCTAACACTGAGAAAAATTTTCCTTTCGCCGAGCTGCGAAATTACTTCTGTTATTTCAGGAATTGGATATCTGTCTGCTGTTGTGACTGAGTTTAATTTTCGGTAATCGATGACCATTCGGTACTGTTTATTCCCCGCTGAGTCGGCCTTTTTCGGGACGATCCACAAGAGTGAATTGTAGGGAGACCTAGAGGGTTTTATAATCTTATCATCTAAAAGTTTCTTTACCAGCTTTTCTACCTCTGATTTGAGAGATGTTGGGTATGGGTAAAATTTCGAGTAAACAGGAGAGTCCGTTACGGTTCTTATTTCTCCAACAACTTTTTTTGTGTATGTTAATTTTTCGTTCGGCTTCGCGAACAGATTTGGGAATGCGTCTACTGCTTGCTTAATGCTAGTCTTCTGCTGTGACGATAAGTGCTCGTCCTTTATATGTATTGCATTTACTGCCTTTGATGGAAGCTGCTTTAGTTTCATTTTTATTCGATTTTTTTATTATTAAATAATTTTCATTTGTGTAGATAATTGCTTGAAGCTCTCTTAATGTGTCATTTCCCAAAATTCCATCGAATGTCTTTAAGGATGGCATTAAGAAAAACTTGATTTCGTTATCTAGACCAAATAGTTTTAGCATTGTGTGTTCACTAATTTTAACATCACCTGTTACTGTTTTTGCAAAAAATGGGTTTTTATTTTTAATACGTTTTTTAACCAAGTGTGGTTGAATGTAGTTTTTACTAGATCCTGTATCTACCAAAAACTTAAGAATTTTCCCGTTATCAGCTCTAGCTTCAAAATATGGAAGCGAAGAGCTCATCAAGCTAAAAAATGAACTTCAGATGGTTCGTCTTCCGAATAATCATTCTCCACATCTTTCGACATTGTGGCAATGTGGAAAGTTCTTTGGGTTTATCTTTGTTGCTGATTATTAACTAATGGTGGTCTTTTCCCTTGATATTGATTTTGAAGAGTTCTGTTCATATAGTTAATTCGACGTGATTGCATACTCTCGTCAACTTCCATGGGTTCTGGCCGGGGTTGAGGTTTAGGTGGCCTGGGTGGAGTACTTGTATGCTGAACTTGGTTAGGAAATTGTTGTCTAGATTGCCAATTTACTTGATTTGGTTGTGGCAAGTACGCTAATTTAGGGTAAAAGGATTGCAGTTGTTCCTGTGAAGAACGTCGCTTAGGATAGAGTTGAGGAGTGAGGAGGGCCTGAGGTAAGTCGACCGGTTCTCTTATTCCCAGTAATCGTGGGAGGTCGCCATTTAATCCTCTTATGAAGGTGTCCAAAGCTTTATCCCTGTATTATTGCGTTATCATTCGTAGAGATTCGTTGCTCATTTCGGTACATCCTAGTTTATTTAAAATTAATGAGAGGTGTTTGTATACTTGCTGAAAGAATTCAGCAACCGTTTTATTACCTTGTACTAGAGTTGTCATTTGATACTCTAAGTGGATAAGTCACGCTTGTCGGCATAATGCATTGCTAGACATTTTGTTATTGCTGACCAATCAAGTGGCGTGTTATAAGATTCTAATGGCATATCTGCATTGCCTACAATCTTATTTCTAACTACACTAAGGATTCCGTAGTATTTCGGGGTTTCTTTTAATGGTTCGTATATATTTAATATACGGTCTACACTTTTTTTCCACGATATGAATTCTCCTGGGCGGCCAAAAAATTGTTTTAGACACTTCACTACATCAGGGATCCTATCTAAACCGTCTAAATTTCTTCTATGTCTGTCCTCTATTGTTGGATCAGTTGTAGTTGCCAAGTTGGCATCCGGATTTAGGGTGGCCTGTACTACCTTTAGTCCTTGCTGCTGTAGTATATTTGTCGCTATATTCGCTATTAATGATGTCAAGTCGTCTATACTTAATTGAGTGTTATTTGTCGCTTGAGGAGTGGATTGGTTAGAAGGAAGAATGGGAGGTCTGACCAAGTTGTTGGGATTAGCCATTTTACAATTTAATATAATTACAATATAATTTAAATTAATTTAAATAATTCTTATAATTTAAAAAAAAATTTTTTCTTACTCTAATCCTGATGTTTCTGGATGCTGCTGCTGCTGGTTTACTTCGTTGTTAACGTTGTGTTTTTGTTGCTTTGCTTTTGTTTTCAATTTCTCGGTAAACTTTAAATTTTAGTAGTCGTCGTTGATTATGTGAGCAATAGTTGTTGTTGCTTGTGCTGCTCGGCTAAACATTTTTAGCCATTCACTCGCTTGATTTTAACTATCATGTGTGATCGCGCGCGTAATTAATTTTTAACACTAGGATTTTATAATGAGGCTTGTGTTTGTTTTCTGTTTTATATAAAATCACAAATTTAGTGTATTGTTCTGTTACAGTTTTGTTAATTATAATAATTACTTTCGTACATATCTACGCTTTTAGCTACAATTACAATTTGGTAGTCGTCAATAAACGCTATTTAAATTGCTTTGTTATTGTTGCTTGTTGTATTTTATCACTGCTAAAGTTTTTATGTTTTTCACAGCAATTATTTCGCTAGCCTAAACATTTTCACTTCATTTGCTGCTATGTCTTTCGATAAGGCTGGCACGTCGATGCCTCCTTTTTACTTTTGTTACTCAGGGACCGCTATCGAAAATACTTTTTCAACCGGGCCCCAGTTTTCCTACCGGACCGACTGAATTTGCTCGGGCGCCAATTATGTATTCCCGCGTTGGGAATACCAAAAAAATTATTTTCTAATCGGACAGCGTGTCCGCTTTATTGACAAAAAACGACTCAAACTTAAATTTAACAATTTGGTTAATTTATACTTATTCTAAGCTACGGAATTATTAAGTGGCGTGATCTATTTCCTAGAATTAGTATAAGCAATTAGTATAAGCAATTCGATTGCATGTTCGATTGGCATGTGCCGGATGTGCTGAGGTTGCATCGGCAGAATTTACCAGTTGTCGCTTGCGCTGTAATTTCGGGGTTGTTGACATAGTTGTACTTTATGCTTGGTTCGTGCTAACTTGTACATGTATGTATGTATATACATATGTAATAGGTATAATGGAAACTCCGTCAAGTACATACTTACAAGAAATGTATGTATGTATATATGTATGTATGTACGTACTCGAAGGAATTTCCATTGTTTACGCATCGAAAATTTGTTACATGCGCACTTATTCAAAGCTAATAAACTTTTGCCACACATGATTCAAATCAGTCCAGCAGAAAATTGTTGTTGTTTGCTATACTTATAGATTTACCCAAAGATTTACTTATAGTTTACCCAAAGTTTCACATCAATTCAAACAATCGTCGCAACGCTATGAACTGACATGATACGATTGAAACCGAAGCCAGCCATACGTTTACACGATCGTGATTGCCGAAGAACAGACTGTTCGTGTTGCATCAGGTCAGTTGACGCTGGCAGATACACGAATTGATTGACAATGTTGTCTATGCTGAACTGAATTGATTTGATTGCATTTTTGGCACGACTGTTTGTTCTGATTTTATCACACTCGTTGCAGCTCTCTCATATGTAGCATATATGTATATTTTTACGCGGCATGTAAAAATCTGTGTCGATATGTATGCAAGCTCATACACAACATTGTCGGAGAAGCTGTTAAGTGCCCTGGAGACGATCGAATAATTGCATCATTGCATCGAATAATTGCATCAATTAACACGTCAAACATCAGTTTAGTTTTGAGCTCGTAACGAACGGTCATCATGTCATCGTCAGATGATGATTATCTATTATTGGCATGTGCTGTAATTCTTATGAAAAAAAAAAAATTAAAAAGAAAAAGGCGGAGTGAATGAAAAATGAATTTTACTTTATTTATTTTATTTTATTTATTTAATTTAATTTAATTTAGTTTTATTTGATTTTATTTATGTTTAAAAACTTGCTAATAATACTAACCACTTTCGCGCTTAAATCAAGATGCTCACAAGTTTTGAATGTATAATCACTTTAATATATTGTTTACATAGAATAGTTTATTTATTATGTATTTAAGTAATCGACTTGAACGGTGGCGTATATAGATATCGCAGATCGCTGTTGCCGAGATATTAACTATAGCGGGCGGGACGGGTGTTGTTGACGGAAACTGAGTTGAATGCCAATGTAAGCACGGATGCGTATATAAAATATCCAATCGTTGATGTGCGCAGTGTGTCGAACAAATTGTCGTAGCGAATTGACCCGTCGAACTGTTTAGGACGCATTGAAAGATCGAATTGCTAACAGAGCAGGTTAGAGCGGTATGTGTCAAAACGAAAGTAATGTTTACGCGGCGCCGTGGGGAATCTAATTTGTGTCCGCTTTCCCTTTTGTCCATCCTCTTGTTGAGTAGGTTGAATAATGTAGAAGTGTGGTGAGTTGTGTTTGTCCTTAAGGTGCGCCAGTTTTTCCCGGTTAGGGTGGGGGAGGATTAACTCATTTAAACATCCTGGGCCCCCTAGGCGAATATTTTGCCTAGTATTATACGTTGTTGCATGTATTTCGGCGTACTGCTTGTAGAGTTGCCGAGAGCGTAGAATATTACACACGCTGTAAATTCTAAAACTTGGCTTTAGACATAGTATTTGGTATTTATTTACCTTAAGGAGCGTAAGGCAAGGAACTTTATTTTGCGGGTTTATCCAACTTATTATAGAGAACATGTGTATGCGTTGTTTGCCCTTATTAATTTTCTTTGCGGTTATTTACAATTTCTTATTTTATTGATTTGATATATCGGTTATATATTCTTTGCCTTTTTTGAAATGGTTTTCATTTATTTTTATTTTTATGAAATATAGCGATGCCACGCCTGACTCAGATATGGCCAGAGTGCGTGCTCTTTAGCCTTGAGTTTTGAGCTGTGGAATTAGAGGGTTCGTGCGAGAGAGTGGCCGGTTATTGCGAACGGCTTCATTAGAATAATAATTTTTTAAGTGGTTTGTTCGAGTTGTACAACTGATTCTCACCAACTACCCTTATGAGAAGCGCTAATGTAGGTGCGATAAGAGCTACCTTTGCTTTTGTTGAGTCTAGGTGCGTCACTGTATCGCATTGGGAGTATGGTGATCCCTTGACTTCCTTTTGATATTGTATGTATTTTGAAAATGTATGAAAATGTCGATTTTTCGACTGTGTATATTTTATTTTTAGTACGCACTAATTTGGCGTTTAGTAGCCCGCCACCGCTCTAGGATTTGTTCAGAATTATTTTTCCATTATTGGCGAAAGCCATCCTGCGGGGTCGAAAAGTAACATATATTTGAGTTTTTAATATTGTTAGACCGAAATCTTACTTTGTTTTTTCTACCAACATGTGAGGTATTGGAATATTGTGGCTCTAGTGGTAGTCGTACGACGTACCGGCCATTATTTGATCGAGTAGTTGTAGCTTTAGAGAAGTCTTCACAATACTGATCTTCCAGAGTTTGAAATTTCCTTAATTGTGAATTAAGGTATTTATTTGCATTGTACTCAACTTGAGTTGGTATGGTTGTAACTAGTTCGGTAATTAGTCCACTTTGTGTTTCGCTGTGCAGCGTTTGAACTTTTTGTGCCTTCGAGCAACATGGTGTCTCTTGGCAATTTTTAGAATTGTGGATTTCGGGATTTGCTTTTGCTAAACCCGTGGTTCCTTTGGTGTAGGCGCTTCTTTGGAGTAAGATGGGATATCTGCTGTAATGAAGCATTGTATGATGTCTTTTATGACAATATAAGCAGTTAAATTTGCTTTGCAATTTTTAAGATTATGTGTATGGGACAAGCAGTTTGTACAGAGTCGTTTTGATCTGACAAAGTTGTTCCGTTTATTAATATTTAATTTTTTAAACTTCTCGCAAGTTTTAAGCTGGTGCCCTTTTGTGCATAGTTCGCATGACGTATGTTTTCTTTGTTCGGATGTGAACGATTGCGCTTTGTAAGTGTTTCTGTTTATATTGTTATTGCTTCTAGCTTGGGGTCTATCGAAGCTTCTATTTTTGTCTTGTTTAATGTTT
The DNA here is from genome assembly GCA_027475135.1 of Bactrocera correcta. NCBI lineage: Eukaryota > Metazoa > Arthropoda > Insecta > Diptera > Tephritidae > Bactrocera > Bactrocera correcta. The sequence continues at coordinate 74,207,049 of CM050322.1, read as the reverse complement.
TTAGTTTTGATTATTTTTTCTTCTAACCTTTCCGCAATTTCATATTGGGTGGTGAGAAAATCTTTCATTTTTTGCCACGTTGGGCACTTTTTCCGTGATGAGAGCGATTGCTCCCATAGAAGTAACGACTTTTCTGGTAATGCGGCGGTGCATGTGTTTACCAGAATTGGGTCCCAGCTGTGTGTGGGAATATTTAGTGTCGATAGAATCGACAAACAATTTGAAACAGTGGATTCTAGTTTGATGAATTCTGCACTTGTTCCTTTTTTAATTTTTGGCAAGTTCATTAGTGTCGTTACTTGTTTATCGACCAGTATTCTTTCATTTTCGAATCTAGCTTTTAGAGCTTCCCAAGCCAAATTGAAATTGTCGTCATTTAATGCGAACTGTTTAACTATTTCGCCTGCTTGACCTTTTGTTTTGTATCGGAGGTGATACAGTTTTTGTGCCTTTGATAGTTGTGGATGGTTGATGTAAACGGCTGTGAACATGTCCCGGAAGGACGGCCATTCTTCATAACCTCCGTAAAACGTTTCTGTATCACATGCAGGCACCTCGAGTTGGATGCCAGAACTTGCCTCTTGAGTGTTTATTTGTGGCAGCTCTACTCTACTGTGGGGAGTAGGTGCAATTGCTTTAATGAGCTTTAATTGATCGGAGATCATAGCTTTCGTTTCTTCATATTGGTCTAAGCAGTTTTCATATATTGCGTAAGCCGATTGTTTCCAATTTTGTGGTAGGTCTGAATCGTCAGACTCTGCTATGTGTAGCTCCTGCAGGTGTATTTTGATTATTGTTGTTGTTAACCATTTTTCAAAATAATATTGTTTATTTATGTATATTTTAGTTCGAAAATATATTAATAGTAAATTGTTATTAAAAACCGCGCTTTTTATTAATTAAAATATTTGATGTCCGAATGGTTAGTATTTAGGTACACCCTAATACTTGGACTTGTATGTGCTTATGTTTTGTGCAATTGAGAGCTCGTTGTAGAGATCAATGCGCTATTTACATAAGTATGCACGAATTGTTTGTGGGTTTATGAATATGCTTTATTCGTAAGAAATTGAGAGCTCGTTAGAGAGATCAATTTGCTTTTTGTATGCAATCCTGCTTGTTTTTGTTTGCCAAAGAACAAGTGGTATTGCCGAATAGATGCCAATGTGGACTTATAATAAGTGTGTGTGCAAATGTGTTAATATATATTTTGCATAGTTTTTACAATTATGTATATTTTGTTGATATATTTTTATTGTTTATGCTATAAATGTAAATGTTATTTAATTTTATCGTTAAAGAAAGAGAGTTTGAAAATGGAATTTTCTCTTATGTATATTTCTATTCCATTAGAACGGGCGTCTAATATGCATTATAGAAATATGTGAATATACTTATAAATATACATTTGCGCTTGGCAATTATTCATACATATTGATGTATGTTATTTGTATCATGTAGAGGTATACATATATGTATGTATGTTTCCACTAAATATATATGCGTATGTGTATGTACGTATGGTGTTTTCCTATTTTGTTTGTGTTTTTGTCTCTTATTTTTTTGAGATTTGCTATTTTGACTTTGTTACTAATTATATATATATACCGGGATTGCTTACTGCGTTATTAAGCAGAAAGGGTTTGCCGGAAAATTTTCGCAAGTATTTGCTTCGACATTAGTTGCTATTGGTAACTTGGTGTATTTTGAAAACACAAAGGTAATTTATTATACTTTTTATAGACTTGACATACAATAATTTATAGAGGTTTTCAATTACAGGTTTTGTATGAAATACAACTGTAATTTTAGGCATACAAACGTGCATAATAGGCAACAACAATAAATGGAAACAATACAACTCACTTTATCTTCCAGCAAGGGTTTTTTTTTTTTTTTTTTGGGCGGTAATACGTGGAAATGTGTGTGCGAGTTTTATCGCCAATTCTTGTATTCCTTCTCTTCCTTCAGTCTTTCAGCTGCCTGGTTTCTTGTGCGTGTTGTTGTTTGTAGGTGTTGCTGTTTTAACTCTTTGTTTTAATGATCGCGCCCGTTTATTTTGTTTTTATATTTATTTTATGTTTTGGGTTTCGCGCCCGGTTTGTGGTTTAGCTCGTTTTGTTTTACCAAAATGTTTTTTGTTATTAGATACAGCTTGGTTTTTTTTTTTGTTTCACTGCACTATTTTTTTTTTTTTGGTTTGTATACGCATGTGTTTGTTTCCTATTTGGGGCACTGCATTATTTGTTTTTTGATCTTAGCGTTTGTTTGTCTATTCGTTGTATATGTTATTTATGTTTAAACATTTTTTTTGTCACTTCACCGTGTTTTTTGTTTTCTTAAACTGCTTGGTAGCTTTATTTTTGAAATGCACTTTGTTTTTGTTGCCGGAATTTTTCTCTTTTTTTTATGTGTGCATTTCTTGTGCTACTGAGCATTTGCTTTGTTTTGTTTACCGCACTTTTTTAAATGTTGTCATCACAATTTGTATATATACTTTTATGCACTTTGGCACTGTTTATATGTGCATATATGTATGTAAGTATGTATTCAATTTTTTTTTTATTTTTTTTTATTAATTATCCGAGGTGCCTTTCGGTAAGGCTCGAAGGACCATGTTTAAAAACTTGCTAATAATACTAACCACTTCGCTTAAATAAAGATGCTCACAAGTTTTGAATGTATAATCACTTTAATATATTGTTTACATAGAATAGTTTATTTATTATGTATTTAAGTAATCGACTTGAACGGTGGCGTATATAGATATCGCAGATCGCTGTTGCCGAGATATTAACTATAGCGGGCGGGACGGGTGTTGTTGACGGAAACTGAGTTGAATGCCAATGTAAGCACGGATGCGTATATAAAATATCCAATCGTTGATGTGCGCAGTGTGTCGAACAAATTGTCGTAGCGAATTGACCCGTCGAACTGTTTAGGACGCATTGAAAGATCGAATTGCTAACAGAGCAGGTTAGAGCGGTATGTGTCAAAACGAAAGTAATGTTTACGCGGCGCCGTGGGGAATCTAATTTGTGTCCGCTTTCCCTTTTGTCCATCCTCTTGTTGAGTAGGTTGAATAATGTAGAAGTGTGGTGAGTTGTGTTTGTCCTTAAGGTGCGCCAGTTTTTCCCGGTTAGGGTGGGGGAGGATTAACTTATTTAAACAATTTATTTTATTTTATTTTACTTTGTTTTATTTTATTTTACTTTATTTCTTTTATTTTATTTATTTCATTTGATTTTACTTTATTCTATTCTATTTTATTTTATTTAATTTTATTTTTTTTTTTATTTTGTTTTATTTATTTTATTTCATTTTATTTATTTTTTTAATTGATTTTACTTTACTTATTTTTTATTTATTTATTTTATTTTATTTTACTTTATTTTATTTTATTGTATTTTGTTTAATTATTCAATTTCAATTCACTTCACTTTTTTGCGTCCGTATACATAGTAAATATGCTCTCAGCTTGAAATCTTCACTGCAAATGAGCTCATGTTTGTCAAACATGAGTGGAGACGATCAAATTATCGTCCGTCAAATAGAAATATCAAAAATTTTTGATTTTCATCAAACAGAGCCGACAACAGGTCGGTGTAGCGTATGTGTAGCCGACGACACCAACACACTTCAAGTGTTTGACGCAATTATTTGATCGTCTCCAGGGGTCTTTACAGCTCAAAAGGAAGCAGTGGCAATTGGCGATCGTTCGTTTGTGTTTTTGGCACAGTTCGGATTTTCTACCAACAACACAATGTTGTGACGCTTTGTCATCGGTCAAGTGCTGAACACAAGGCTCGCGACACGACATGGCAGCATGAGAGTGAACTGAAAATGGCGTTTTGCATCCTACTACATGAACGCATGTACACAAGATAACACAGCTCTCCATTTTGCATGTACACAACTTCGTCGTGGCCATACTAATACCTTTCACTTCAATGAAATTTTAATATTTTGTTCAAAGTGAAATATTTTATGCAAAAAATAAGTGAATAGGTATATATTTTTGTTTTAAATTATCAATAGTTATTACAAATGATATAATAGAGCTAGGAACATGTGTATTTTAATATTTAACAGATGTCGTTTGCGGTCTGTCGCGAGCACTGTGTTCAGCATATCAGTCTTTCGACACATTGACTTTTTGACAAATGTGAGCTTCGGCCATTGGTTGTCCGCAGCTTCGCATGAGGCAATAAGTGTACACATTTACATATGTACAAAGTTGTGAGTAGACAAATTTACAAACATTATGCGTATGGTTCTTGCAAATTTGTTTACATGCTCACATAATTACATACATACGTGAATATTGGCGACCGCTTGGCCTTTTAACATGTTATGAAATCTTTTAAAGGTCTGCAAATAAATATGTATGTATGTATATAAATACTACATTAAAGAAATATTTGGTAACAACCTAAACATGACTTTATTACATACATATTTCCAAAGGTTTTAAGTAATTCATCATAAAATAGTTCAATTTGTACGTACATGCTTGTATGCTTTGATATAAAATGCATATGTACATACATATGTAGAAAATATGCATACATATGTATGTATATAAATTATATGCAGAATCTTTGGCGCATTATAGATATGCGAATCTGTAGGCGTATATTCCTTAACATCGGAAATAGCATAATTTTTCTCATTTAACACTGAAAATGCTCAGTTCTGTTATTTTCCTGCCCCTGACGTTAAGCGGTGGAATATGCTCATCCAAAACAGTAAATATCCCAAAATTGAAATATCCCTAAATTTTCGACATAGTAAACCTTCTCTATAAATATACGATCTCTGCTATTACTTTTATAAAATAATGTCGATATTTCACATCTGCCAACTACCAACCGACAGCTCACTTATTTTTTCTACTTTCCAAATTTTGCCGCCCTGGGCACTAGCCCCGAGTGCCCCTAGTGTAAATCCACCACCGGCTATGAAAGTCAAATTGACGGAGGTACTGTATATTAAATTGTTTAACATTCGAGTATAATGGCTTTCTGTTATTATTTATACAGGAATCTTTCAACACACTCCATTTGATCATGCGTGTCTCCGGAACCTTTTTCTTACTTTTGCGTTGGAGATGATGCATTCCCATTACGAAATAATTTAATATGCCCGTTTCCCGGAGCTAATCTAACACACACGAAACGTATTTTCAATTATTGGTTGACACATTTTCAATTATTGGTTGACACGTGTTCGTAGAGTCATAGAAACTTCCGTTGGTATATTGACTTCTCGGTGGAGAATTTTGAAAACAACGATTGAATATAATCCAGAAAATTGTGAAAAAATTGTGTTGGCTTGTATAGCCTTACACAATTTTATAATGTTGAACGATCACAATCGCTGGCATTGTCCGGATAACTATGTGCATCGAGTGGAAGGACATAACATTATTCATGTCGGTGACTGGCGTCGCGAAAATGAAAACAACTCTTTACAACCAATATGAACTTCGGTGCGTAGAGGTCCTTCAAATGCGTTTAACTTACGGGAAAGACTTGCTTACTATTTTATAAGTAAAGGATCTGTACAATTCCAGAACAATTTAGACGCTATTACAGGAGGACCATATGTTTCACCTTATTACGTAGAAATAATTACCAATTTTTTTTAATTCATGAATTTATTTATTTATTTGTTTTAATTAGAAACAAAAATATATAAACAAAACTAAAATAATAATTTAAAAATAACTAATTCATAACTCTATTATGTTATATATATTAAATTAATTTTACATTCTATTGAATATTATGGTTCTCTCTGCACTTCAAATGCAGCTTGCAACATTTTTTGCATTGCCCCAGATTGTTTATCTTCGTCCATTTTGTCCATGGAAACCATTAAGTTGCTAAACGACTGCACAGTCGAGTTTGCGGATTGTTGTTGTTGGGTTTGCTGTATTGATGACCATCTATTCTTGAATAGCTCGATGGCTTCCATAATTTTTTGGTCAACCTCGCTAGAAGATGACGAAGATTACCCTCATTTTCTACCATTTTTGGTAGGCACCTGCGTAGAGCAGAATGGCGAAGGCAGCGAGGTGATGGCACTTCCACCTCGTGCGCATGCCTTTGTGGCAGCAATTGAGCTTCGTCAGCTGGTGATCACCGACAGCGGTTTCACAAATATTTTGTGAACATATAAGCAAATTTAAGTTTTTGTTACAAATTTAATTAAATACAGGCATGTTTATTCAATTAATTTACTAAAACTTATGGTCATGGTGCAATATGTAGCTTCAGGAACTTCGTAGCCTCTAATAAATGCCCCTGCCTTTGGAACTCCATCCCGCTGCCTGAGGGGGCGTTAGCCTTTCGCACTTCCCTCCCGTACCGATCCCGAAGTATAAGCCATCTACGGCGACACATTTCTGCTTTATAAATATAAATGTTTTTTATTAACAATATAAACAGTTGTAAATAACAAAGCAACTTACCACTTGCGTTCATTTCTCTCCCGATTTCATTCCACAAAGCATCTTTTCTGGATTGCAGCTTGTAGTACGGACAGCTCTTGTTATATATGCATGTAGTTCATTTTTAGACTCAACTAAAGCTATTAATTTTTCGTCATCCATTGTATTATTTGCACACACGTATTTTCCTTTTTGAATAGATCGAATAAATTTTTGTTTTGACGTTTGTTTTAATGGTGCTTGTTTACATTTGAACAATTTAGCCATTGCTCAGTACGCTCATATAGTTTTGAGCTCATCTATGTTTTCAATTACAATTTTTTATAATATAAAATATGAAAACTAGAAACTGAAAACAAACTATTAAAAATAGTTTATATACTTATAAATAAAAGCATTCGCGTCTGATTTTGAGTTAGTTTGAGATAATTTCAAACATATTGAAGACAACTTTTTTAATTACTACAGTATATCGAGATTGGCAACCCTGCGTTCTGAGAGAGCAATCAGCTGACACGTTTCCAATCCAAATGCCGTTCATTCCTACGGCAAAAAGGAAGGGAGTAGCGTTTTTCATAAGATGGGTCGTATCAGTTAACACGGGCCACGGGTCTACGTTTTTGGCTGTTTCCGGTATTATACGATATACAACACACAATGACTACGCCCAGTCATTCGACATCAAATGCTCAAGTTGAACGATTGAATTTAGTTATGGACGATATTGTGACTTTTAAGGAACACTGCTACTTGTGAGTGTGACTTTGTAGTAGCAGTGATTTTAAACTGTGACTGTAATAAAAATTTTAACTGACAAAAGCCAATAAAGTAGAACAAAATTATTTCCTTTATTCACTTACGTATAATGTACATTTTTATTAGAATAAACAGAAGTTAAAATGGTAAATTCATTTTAGGAAAATCAGCAAATACAAAATATATACATAAAAGATAAAATTAAATAGTTTTAAATTAAATGGACAAAAAGGCCACAATATTATGTTTATAAATATTTTAAAAACAATAATATTTCAGTATTCCTTTCGCTTAATTTTTACCGACGATCACTTACAATTTGCTCCGCTTTGGAAAATGTTCTCTCGCAAGGAACGGAGGCGGTTAATACACATAAATACTTTATTGCTACATAGGTTGCTATATATATTTCTGGACTAGGCAACACTAAGTGTTGCCAGATGCAATCTGACATTTTCATTGGAAAGTTTGACATTTTTTAGCATAACATCACTCAGAACGTTTTGTCATTTAATCGTGAATTGTTTTATTTACAGGGAATTAAAAAATTCATCTCGGCCACAAAATGGAATTAACTCGTGAACATTTTCGAGCGATCATTTTTCGCAACTTTCGACGTGGATTATCATGACAAGAGTGCATCGATTAACTAAAGTCTTTGTATGGCTATGAAGCACCATCCTATAACACTGTGAAAAACTGTTACAACGAATTCAATCGTGGCCGACGCTCGCTCAAAGACGAATTCCGTGAAGGTCGTCCAAAAACAGCCGTTGTGCCAGAAAACATCGATGCCGTACTTGAACTGATAATGCAAGACCGTCATGTAACATACCTTCAGAGAGAGGCATGCCTATGCATTTCTCCCACCAGCATACATTCGATATTGCATGAACACCTGCCCGTAAAGAAGGTTTGTTTTCTTTGGATCCCGCACAATTTGACAATCGCTCAAAAAAAGGCTCGTGTGGATTGGTGTAAAGAAATACTGAAAAAATACGATCGCGGTGCTTCAAAAGACGTTTATAAGATCGTCACAGGTGACGAATCATGGATCTATGCGTATGAGCCCGAAACAAAACAGCAATCGACCGTGTGGGTCTTCCAAGACGAGCCAAATCCAACGAAAAAAGAAACCATTTTCGATGATAAATATGCCTATTTTCATTATTAGGCCAGAAATATATATAGCAGCCCTCATAATTCTAAAATTTTAGGGTATCTGTATTTATTTCTAAGCCACCAATGAAATGGATCGCAACTACGGGAAACCAGTCCATCTTCCAAATATGTAGCGCTGAAAGAATTCCATTTGATACTGATTTTTCTACATTTTCTTCTGTTCTTTCAGTCTGAAATTCTATTGTTTCCATCTGCATATCTATTAGATAACGTTTTATAATTTTTTTTTTTATGTTATGTGCTGCCGATTCATCAGTCAACGCCACGAATTTGAATCTGGGGTCGAGAAAAGTAGCTACCGCAAGTGTATTGTCTTGTAAACTGCTAAAACGTTCCCTAATTCCATTTAAAAAATTTTCCAATCACTTTTTATATAGTGCTTGAAAATATTTCAGTTTGCAAGTGTCTATAAACATCTAATAGACTATTTGTGATTGGTATTACCAGCGAACTTGTGCAATATGTTTCACCACTAATGCTAACTGTAGCATCTCTAAATGGTTTGCAAATTTTGCACAAAGCAGCAACAGTCGACCGCTCGTCGCTGGTTAATATTGGTCCGTTCCGAAAAACGCTCCAACATTGCCAGTGTGGAGTTCCACCTCGTTTCAACTTGTTGAATTAATTTTAGAGGTTCTTTACCGCTGTTACCCTGGCAATTTTCAAATGCATCATTCGCAGAAGTACTTTTCTTGAAGTGAGCAACTATTACTTTGACTTTATCAGTTACTTGTTCTACTTCAGGAATAGGCAATCCTTCTTTTACAATTAGATTAATTGTGTGAACCATACAATCAAAATGCTTCCAACCTAACTTATTAATTATGGCACTTTTTATGTTACTAGCATTATCCGAAATACGGACGTTATTTTTTTTTTGGAGACATAATGCGCCGTTACAGCAATGAAACTAGACGTGTTGCGCGATGTCCAACAATCAGTGGTGACGCAAAACTTTTCCCCGCTCCCCCCAGGAATCATCGATTTTGAAATCACACGTCTGCCAGGAATGTCTTAAGATGCTGTTGCAAATTCCCGAAAACTTTTATCCTCAACTATGGAGAAAGATTGCAAATCCACCGTAAAGAGCTGCAATAATGTGTTTGTAATTTCACTTTTGCGCATTTTGCGGCGCTGGCATAATTTCCGACTGCAAAAACATTTGCACAATCCTAATTTATATAACTTCAAAATTATATTACCATTTACAATTGAATCCTACTGGGATGCCTCCATTCCATATGTTTTTTTTTTTTAATTAGATGTTGATGTTTTATATCATATTTTGGATATACAAATATCACACATAACTCTTTTTGATACAGACATCTTTAATTTCTATTAAGTGTAAGCTAAATGATTTGTAACCGTTTCCTAAAAAAATAATGTATATGATCTGTTATTTTTTAAAAAGCCCATTTTTTAAGTCACAATAAATATAGTATCTGAAGGTTTTTGTCAATGTAATGATAGTCAATAGAAAGTATTTAAAGTAAGCGAAAACATACTTTTAAAAATATTTTGTTACTTATATTTACAGTACCAATATATGTATATAAAATTGATGTAATTTTAAGTCTAAAAGTTCTATAATTGGCTTTACTACCGCTTTGAGGTTTCTGTAATCAATTTAATTTCTACATAAGTATTACCCATTTAAAGCCAAATTACCTTATTTCATATGTCAAACAATTTTTATTTATCTAAAATTGAAGAGAATTCATAGCTTTAATGTATATGAATTCATTACAGCTGCGATTTTTCATGTTACACTGTGAATTCTGGTTTGCAACAGGCCCAATTTTTCACATTTCACTGTGAATTCTACTTTGTCACAGTCGCAATTTTTCATGTGATACTGTGACTGCTACTTTGTTTGTTTTCCATGTGTTCGTTAATTCCAGTCACTGCTACTATAGGAAACTTGTCAACGCTGTGATCAGTGATTTTTAAGTAGCAGTGACAAAATCGCAGGTACTGAAATATCTGCCATCTCTCGTTGAATTCCACATAATTAGAAACAACTCGTGACCAAATCGCGAAAAACAAAAGTACCGCGGAAAAAATATCTAGTGCCGTAAAAGAATATAATTGCACCATACATTCGGTTACAAATCACAAACCAGTGGATTTATTCTTTGAAAGAAAAAGATTCAGTGAAATTAAAGACCACATAAAAAAGAAACAAGAGTCTATGCTAACATATCACAACAAAAAAAGGCAGTATAAAATATACTATACGAGTACACCAGGAGACGAGGTATATGAAAAACAAAACCGTCGCGAGCAATTCACTCGACGATACATTAAACAAACTGTTAAAGAAAATCGTGAGGACACGATCTTAAGAACCAAGGGGAAGAACGTCGCAATAACGAACACTCAAATAATCCCAAACCTGCTGTCCACTATGACAGCTCAGAAATTAACGAGCCTGCTAACCATGAAATACATACCGAAGGAAACAGATCCTGTCTACGTGTTCGCGAAAGAAGAATATCTATTCCATATGAACAATCTGACAGCAATCCTGAAACCATACCACGAGATGCAAAGGATGATAGAAGCAGAAGAAAAACAAGACCTAACTGACGAAACCTTAGTCAATCGTATAGAAATCCTCAGGAACCAACTGCTAGCAAATGACAGACGTAAACTATCAATTGATATCCTAGGTTCAGTGTTAAAATTTATAACGGGTGTACCGGATCATGATGATCTTGTAGAAATCATGATCCCCCTTAACGATTTAATATTACAACGAAAAATAAAATCAAACTTTGAATCCCTAATGCAGAGGTTTAACATCAAAAGAATAAAATATCAAACATCCGAAATCCATAGAGAATTATTAGACTTAGCTTCTACAATAAATTTTATAAAGAATGCAGATTTCTATTTGGCAGTAATCAGTATAGAAAAAATTTAAAACCGAACAATGAAATGTTCCAGTTATTAATGTTTTGGAATATGCAAGAATTCACATACTAAGAATACATGACACTTTTATTGTAATATAAAATATCCACAACTAAACTTTCAAACTAACACCTTTAATATAGAAACAAGGCAAATTACAATTAGACAACTTAGTCACTATATGTAACATACATATGATAGTTACTCTCTTGTACGAAACTGTAAAGTCAAGGTTTTTTTTTTTTTGTTATTAAACAAAGAAGCACATTATCACATAATTCAAGAAAAGAACTATTTTGTAATAGATTTAAATCATGGTGAATCATATTTACATTAAATAACGAAACCATGAAAGATATTAACCTAGTTCAATTCAATTTATCTATAGAAACTTTGACCTTAAATAACTTTGACGGAAGTGTTTTTTTTTTTGAAAAATTTCAAAGAAACTTTGTAGAGCGTTCAATTTCCTACAAAAATAATTCCGTGCTGCTGCAATGTATCAATTGGTTTCGCAAAGATTAATTTAATTAAATTAATTGCAAAAAGTACGAAAACCCGATGTGATTTATATGAGAAATAAATCGTCGTTGCGGCACGGGTTATTATCAATATGAAGAGCTCGTATGGGTTTCATAATTTTTTTAGGGCACTTACTAAAAATTTTGAGGGCGCTGCAGACTCAAAAAGAAATTTGGAAATAACGGATACCCTAGTACGAGGGCTGTCTGATAAATAACCGACCTAACCATCATGCACGCGACTTTTTCAAATTTTTTTTTTCTACATAGTCTCCTTGTAACTCCACACACTTCTTCCAGCGATGCTCCCATCTCTGCAACCCTTCCAAATAGTACTTGGCGTCTTTGTCTGCAAAATACGAGTTCACGAAAGAGATTGCCTCCTCATTTGACGAAAATCTCTGGCCGCCGAGCGCAATTTTAAGTTGAGGAAACAAAAAAAAGTCGCTTGGTGCTAGATCCGGTGAATAAGGTGGATGGTCAAGCAGTTCAAACCGCAATTCGTGGCTTTTCTCCATGGCGACTGTTGAGGTGTGAGATGGTGCGTTGTCTTGGTGGAACAATACTTTCTTTTTTTGCAAATGTGGCCGATTTTTCGAAATTTCTTCCTTTAGCTTGTCCAATAATGATGCGTAGTATGCTCCTGTTATAGTTTTTCCTTTTTCAAGATAGTCGATAAAAATAATTCCATGGCTGTCCCAAAAAACACTCGCCATCACTTTCCCAGCCGAATAAACAGCTTTAGGTTTTTTTGGGGCCGGTTCCCCCTTTTCAATCCACTGTTTAGATTGGATTTTTGTGTCGGACGTATAATGATGAATCCAAGTTTCGTCTACAGTTATCAATCGGCGCCAAAACTTGGTCGTATTGCCTCTAAACTGAGCCAACAGTGCGCTGAAAATGTTCATGCGCACACGTTTGTGGTCTAGCGTAAGCAAACGCGGCACCCAACTCGTGGACAGCTTTCTCATGCCCAAATCTTGGTTTAATATGTGACAAACACATTCTTTTGACATCTTCATAATCCCAGCTATTTCCTTAACTTTAATCCGGCGGTCGTCTAATACCAATTGATGAACTTTAGCGATGTTATCGTTAGTGGTTACAGCTTTTGGACGCCCAGGACGTTCATCATCTTCCAAGCTCCTGCGACCACGTTTAAATACAGCTGCCCAAAATTTTATGGTGGTAAACGATGGTGCAGAGTCACCGTACACAGAGTCCAACTCATCTTTGATTTGTGAAAGCGTATTGCCTTTCAAAAATAAAAATTTAATTACTGCTCGATATTTAATTTTTTCCATTTTGGGGAAATCACCGAAATAGACTCACAAAAACGACTGTCAACTAGTAGTAGCTAATATAATATGCACAATTTGAAGTAGAAACTTTTTTTTCAGAGGTGCCGCTAGCTTCACGTTGAGGTCGGTTATTTATCAGACAGCCCTCGTATATAACCCTTAACAACCCACTGGTACCGCCAGGAACCAACCGCTTAAATTCAAAATTCTGTTTAACGAATTTTATTTTAGAATTTGCTTGTCATTATAAGACCGTAAGTTGATTCATACGCCATATGCTAATTCTATCCGCACTTGTAATAAACGTCAGTTGGCATGTTTGTATTGAGTTGAGTGCATCTACCACATTTTTAGTGAACTTTGTGAAATCGCGTTTTTGCAATAATTTTTTTGTGAGTAATTCGTTAAAATCGGAAAGCGGGAAAAAATCTCAAAGTTTAAATAATAGTGTAAATAAGCTAAGATAAGTTTTACAGGTAAGTAAATTTTATTTGTTTGTAAGATTTGTTTGATTTTTTCGTTGGTTCCTTGGGGAACCGTCAGGGACCCGGAGTACGAAATTTTGCAAATAAGAAATTATATACAAAATGATTATACTATGGCTTTTTTGTAAATTTTTCAGCAATGTCTCGTAGAATACGTGATTTTCGAACTGAAGAAGAGCTAAGCGAGTTCGTTAATTGTATTGCGTGGTCGGAAAGCGAAGACGGCGGCGATTTTTCTGCTGATGACAGTGGTGTAGACCCCGGTTTTGACTTTGGGTGCTGCTTTGCGTAGTGAAGATTTAGAAGACGAAGTAGCAGATGTTCAGAACATTGCTGACTTAGCTGTTGTTCAGAATGTGGCAGATATTGCAGATGTCGATATCGGCAATCCAGTTATAGAAGGAAATAGTGAACCAAATATCCCTTTCTCTTATACGAAAGCTTTTTGTTTCTAAATAAGATTTATATTAGGCAAGGATGTTGCAGAAGAGCCAGTTGTTGTAGGTGATCACGCCCGATGGCTAGAGTATGCCACAATGTTTGAAGGCGTATGGATTGACAAAGAGTTTGATGTATTCAAAAAACCGTTGTGGCGAAAAAGAAATCTTCAATTATACGCTAATTGGATAAGATTTTGAGGTGATGAGGCTTTGACACCGGAGATATTGGCATTGCATTCGCTGCTTTAGTTTTTTACATTTCTTATGTCAGAGGATATTATTTCAAATATTGTTGAACCGAGCAATTTGTACGCAATACAACAAAACATTGGAAAACCATTGAACACCACGCCTGATGAAATAAAGCGTTTTATGGGAATCAGTTATTATATGTCGGTGTATAAATATCCCGGATTATGGTTTCAAGCCAATCATGGATTGTATGCCAAGGATTCGCTACGATAAAATTCGCCAATTCTTGTATTTTAATAGTAAAAATGAAATGCCACGCTCTAATCGTGACAGGCAGCCTTCCGCGTCATGTCAGCAACTGCCATCAACATCATCGGATGCTGCGCGCAGTTGCAGACGTAATCGGGTCTCTGAGGCAGTTGAAATACAAAATACGCCCAATACTCACGGCACTAAATAGGAACTTCAAAAAGGATCCAATGCGAGCAAGATTATGTGTTGACGAGCAAATCTGTTCGACGAAAATAAAGCACTATATGAAACAATACATGTCAGATAAGCCACACCCATGGGGTGATAAATTATTCCTTCTGTGCGATGATTCCGGATTTTGCTACGGATTTGAAATTTATTCCGGCGATAACCACCACCGTCAAGACAATGAACCAAACTTGGGTGCGTCAGCAAATATTGTTGTCAGATTAGCCCGCTCGGTTCCGCGATTTGTAAATCATGCAATTTTTATTGACAACTATTACACTTCGATTCCGTTAATGGTATATTTTCGGACACAAGGCATCTATTCACTTGGGACTATTCGCCGTTCACGAACTCCATTGTGCAAATTACAGTAGAAATTTAAAAATCGTGGTGATTGGGAAGAATACGCTGCTTCATTTAACGGAATTGATGTTACAACTGTGGCTTGGAATGACAATAAAGTTGTCAACATGGTTTCAACAATGGCTGGAATAAAGCCACATCTTGCGGCCAATGGTGAAACGCCTGCGAATGCACCTACCATTGAACGTTACAACAAAAAGAAAAAAATTACGGAGAGCATTCAATGTCCAAACGTTATCCACGAGTATAACAAATACATTGGCGGCGTTGACCTCTTGGATTCGTCACTGGGTCGTAGTCATATTCGCATTAAATCACGAAAGTGGACAAACCAATTATTCTACCGCATGTGTGATATGGCTATCATCAATGCCTGGATGTTATATAAGCGACATCATGCGGACACCAATCAAACTGAGCCCAAGATGGTATTGCACGAATTTGTGTCAGAAGTTTCCCAGTGCATGACAAAATCTGGTACTGATATGAGAATTGGAAAAGGTCGACGAACAAATTTGGAAGTAGAAATATCTGCAAAACGTCAACGCCCCACGTCTGGTCCGCTACCACCACGTGACATTCGCCTAGATAACGTTGGGCATTTACCAGAGTATGTGAAGGAGGGAAAGCCGCAATGTAAGAATCCCAATTGCACATCTCGTACAAAAGTACGATGTCGAAAATGTGGAGTACATTTGTGTTTTACACCAGAAAAAAACTGCTTTGCTGTACTTCACCAGAACTGAAGCCAATAATGGTGTAGTATATATTTCTGTGGAGTATCCTGTATATCCTTGTCTTACAATAAAAAAGACAAATCGACATGCAACAGCACACAAGTTTTTGAAGTTCGGGTGCCTAGTGGTTCCGCTAGGAACCAATCAGGGTTTTTCTACCTAGCTGAGGTAAATTTCACTTGCAAACAAAGTTATAGAACAAAGCTTGTTCAGAATCGTGAGTTTTATAAAATATGTTTTTTTGAGCTCAAAAAAAAAATCAGGCTATTAAGGGATAAGTTAGCACCCCATACATTCAAAAGTATCATATGATGCATTAATATCATATGATACAAAGTAACATAATATGACACCACTAAATCGCTGAGAGTGCAACACGTGTAGTGGCAATCTGTGGGAAGTGCAACGTCAGCGAAGTGCCAACCTGTGGGAAGCGCACCATCAGCAAACTCCGTACCCGTTGCAGTGGCAAACATAGGTCTAGAGTTACGTATAATTAATTGTAAACTTTAGTTCTTAAGTGGAATTCAATAAAGGAGCATAGCTCCCAGATAATATTTTTTTAATAAAAACAACAAAACGTTTTTTAACTTATGTATACACAGCTCACAAATTATATATGATGTATCAGAGAATGAAATATATAAATAACTAGAATGAAGTCCTCACAAATGCTGGAATGCAACATCTCATCAACCAAGAAAGAAAATTGTAGATCAGATCTTTTTTTATAAGACCCCGGAGAGTTAATATGCATATCAACCTAAGTACAGTCAAAACTACACACAAAATATACCACACCCAGTTGCTAAGTGAATCACAGCGGAAACCGCAACATTCTAGAGTCTTATCTTTTACACACAGCACCAGATAATGCCACGTGCAGTTGCTAAGTGAATCACAGCGGACTGGAACATTCTAGAGTTTTATATTTTACATACAGCACCAGATAATATTAACCAATCACAGAGATCCAGCTTATTATAGAAATACTGTATAAAGAGTTGTAATCAAGCAAATAACGTTCTTAACGTACGCTATAAGTAGTAATAAAAAATATCAATAAAACTCGGGCGAGACGGGTGTTGCATATTCCATTCCTGGTACTGGTTTGGCGGTATGCGATATCGTCGTGTGGTGATCGCTTGCTGAGTGTGGTGATGTTCTCACGGGCGAATATTTCGTCCAGTATTCCACGTATATGTTCTTGCATTTATTTCGGCGTACTGCTGGTGGAATAGCCGAAGAGCAGAATACATTCTGACAGCAGCATTCCATGGATTTTGGTTTAAAACATTCCACATTCTCATTATTATAGCAAATTTCTGTTTGATTTTATTAATTTCCTAAGCGCTTCTTACATTTTTTTATTTTATCCGTTTGATATGAGAATTGTTTATTATTTTCCTTTTTTGTATTAATTTCCAACTATTTTTTTTTTTTTTAGAATGGAATGTTAGAGTTTTACAACCGATTTCCATCAACTACCCTTATGAGGAGCGCTTATGAAAGAGTGGTAAGGGTAACCTTTGCTTTTGTTAGGCTAGGCGCATTTAGTATTTATACAAAACTTTTCCCAATTGATATTTCTAAAAGGGAATTTAGTCTGGAATAATACAACAAACGTATAACATAGCCCATGGAAACCATGTAATAAATATTAAACAAAAAAAAAACAAACTACCTGGCGACACCATGTATATAGGTGGGCTGCACAGTAAAGAGACCTCAACAAAAAACAGAACAAATGGTTTTTCGGCAAAATCAATTTATTTTATTCAAAATAGTCTCTTCCTGCTCCAATATAGCCTTTTGCATGGTTCAAAAGCATGTCGAACGATGTTTTAGCTCGTTAGCCGATGCAACCGCCAGTATGCCAGTGCAAGCCTTTTGAATGGCTTTTACGTCTGCACAACGCTTTGCTTTCTAGGGCAAATGCATTTTTCCGAAAATGAAGAAGTCGCACGGTGTCAGATAAGGTGAATACGGGGAGTGGTTAATGGCAAAAATGTGCATTTTCGTCAAATAATCGGTCACAAGCGTCGATCGATAAGACGGCGCATTATCGTGCAACAAACGCCAACTTTAATCTTCGCGATATTCGGGCAGAACACGTCGAATACGGCGCACCAAACACTTCAAAACTCACGATAGAATATCGCATAAACGTTTTGGTCGGGTAGAACAAATTCTTACTCCTTGGAATCATAAAAACAAATCAGCATTGTCTTAACTTTTGACTTCTCCATGCACGATTTTTTGGGTTTCGGCTCGTTCGGTGCCTTTCATTCAGCACTCTGGCGTTTCGTTTCGGAATCATATTAGAATCCACCACGTTTCGTCACTAGTCAAAAGGAAGTTTTTGTCCTTTTTGACCCCTTTAATGATGCCCTTCGAATGTTGGATAGTGAGCAATTTTTGGTTGTCAGTCAATTTGTGCGGAACAAATCGTGCATACACCTTTCGCAAAACCAAATGTTCGCTCAAAATGCGATAAATCGATGTTTTGGAGATGTTCAATTCCATTTTTATGAATTTAAATTATGATTTCGGCTGATTTTTGATGAATTCAAGCACAGTTTCGATGAAATTTCCGGTGATCACGGATTTTGAATGGCCCACATGTTAATTGTCATTTATGTCCTCACGACCGCTTTGAAAATGCTGAAATCACTCGTGCGCCCTGCTGCGGCCCAAATCTGCACATAATATATACAGCAGACATTTCAACAGCTATTAACGTATTGACATCCACTTTCGTGGATGACACAGCTCTAGTAAGCCGTAACGAATGCCCCATCAGAGCATCAAGAGTATTAGAGCAGCACTTAACTTCGATCGCAGAATGCTAGCCAACTGGCGTTTAAATATTAATGAGCAAAAATGCAAGAGTGTTACATTCTCGCTAAGACCAGGGACGAATCGGATACTTTAAATAAACAATGTTCTAGTACCCCAAGCGAATAAAGTAACTTATTTTGGGATTCACCTGGATCAAAGCCTCACGTAGCGAAAACATATATCTAGAAAAAATTTGTATGAAATAATAATTGCAAATTTGAATTGGCTTTTAAATAAAAACTCCAAACTTAACCTAGACAACAAAGTGCTTTTATATAATGCGGCCATAAAGCCGATATGGATGTATGGCATTCAACTGTGGGGTACTGTGCCCAAAAAATAAGGACATTATATTTATTTTAAAAATTCTTTATTTATTCCTCCAAATCAATTTCATGCCTTTCAAAGTAATCCCCTCCCGATGCAATGCACCTATGCCAACGGATTTTCCAATCTTCCAAACACTGGTTGTAGTCACTTTACGGGATGGCCTTCAGTTCCGTATTCGCAGCGGCTTAAATCTCCTCTATCGTAAAAAAGGTGTCCCCGGAACGGTCTTTTGAGCTTGATGAACAGCCAGAAATCGCACGACTTCAGATCAGGTGAATACGGTGATTGCGGAACGATATTGGTTGTATTTTTGGCAAAATGATCACGAATTACGAGGCAGTATGGGATGGTGCATTATCGTGGTGTAAAAACCAAGAAATGTCTTTCCACAATTCCGGCCTTTTTAGGCGGATAGCGTTATGCAAATGACGTATAACGTTCAAAAAATATTCCTTGTTGACTGTTTGACCGGTTGGAAGGAATTCATAATGCACAACATCACGATAATCGAAGAAAACAGTCAACATGACCTCGATTTTTAAGCGAATTTGGCGCGATTTTTTGGTCTCGGCTCACTTTTGGCACGATATTCGCTCGATTGATCGGTTGTTTCGGGGTCGTAAGCATATTCATAATGCATTTCATGACACCCTGGTAGTCGGAAAGCATTGTTTCAGACACTTCAACGCCGTCTTTTATCAAAAAAATTCAATGTTTTTGGCTGAGCCTTTCGATATTTTAACTTCATCAGCAAGGTCTTTAACTGTTAATCGACGGTTTATCAACACCAAATCTTTGAATTGTTGAAAGTGAGCTTCGTCGGTTGAGGTTCATGGTTACCCTGGACGCTCTTCGTCTTCGACACGTTCACGGCCGGCTTGGAACTCACTATACCACTTGTAAACATTTTTTTATACGTAGCCCCATCACCAAAGGCTTTCTGCACCATCCTCAACGTATCCGCAGCAGAAAATCGATTCCGTAAACAAAATTTAATGCAAATTCTTTACTCAACAAATTTCGACATCGCAAAAAACGAAAAACTCAATTTTAGCAACTCACAAAACGACACGTATCTCAAACTCTAATGAATATTTTGACATGAAATTTGACATAAATGTGACTGACAGTACTACTAACCTAAAAAGAAATAATTCTCCAAATCCTCCGACGCGCGCTTTTTAAATCACCTTATTTTTTTGGCACATTAGTATTTCTAAACTTCGCGAATATCCAAACCCTTCGCGAATATCCAAACCCATTGGCATTTGCATGCCTTAGTAAATTCCTGCAATCAAACGCTTTTAAAAATAAGTGGTCTACCCGCCTACTAGAGAGCAACGTTCTACCAAACATGTTCAACCACATTCGTGAACTTCTTTAGTTTAAATTAGAATTAGTAGGCTATACTAAGCAGATCAAATAAAAAAGAAAATATTAAAAACAAAACAAAAAAAAAACCATATATCCTCACCGACAAGATGAATTCTCGCAGGAGCGGGATTACCATCAATAGAGGATAGATTGTTTCAAACAACTGCAAAATTAATTCCAAAACTCAGCAGCACTCCGAACCTACAATTAAATATGTAAATGTTTCGAAGCGCACTTACTATATAAAGTTCTATCCACCATTCGTCGTTTTGTGTCACTGTATAAACAATTTAACAATGAACATTTTATTTCTTTGTAATGAAAATATTAATCCACTTGATATATAATGAAAATATAATTCCACTTGATCTTTCCTACAAAGTGTAAGTCTTCCTTTCCCTTGTCAAGCTTTACATATTCACGTATTTCGACTTCTCTCTTTTTTTATGTGCAAACGAGTCTCGCTTTCCTCTTCACCTCTCCCGGTATCATTTCCCTTCCCTTTGTACACCCGACACTGAACAACCACACGACAACACACCACACTAACGCGATTCACATATGAAGACACCATACATGCAAACATTCCACATGAAGACACCACCCACTACTACACACGAACATATACCACACATGCGGACATCACACTACAACTCTACACTACCCAACAATCAAAACCGACCGGTCGAGAGGCCGACCTTCCCTTTTTTAGATCGAATTCGCACCGAGCGAACGTGTAACGCAGCGTCCTCGTTTGCACATTCCGCACATTTAAACCTTTTTCTACATCACCTCTGAATAAAACGAAAAAACCCCCAAATAAACATACAGCGTAACTTTTTTCTTAAAACCAAACATTTTCCGATGAAGTATCTAGTGTCGCGGTAAGTGGTAACCAAAACCATCAAAAGAATCATTGGTCCTTCGAGCCATAGTGAGAAGCACTAGGGAAAAGTGAAAGTGAGTGAAATCATAAAAAACGAAGAAAATAATAAAAATGAAATTAAAAAAAAAGAAAGAAAGGATAAAAATAACAAACAGGAGTACGGTAATATAAAAGTACAACTAACAATTAGTGACAGTGGAAAAAGAGTGAAAAATTGACAGTGCAGTGACCACATACAAGTTCTGTGCAGTGGTGAGGTATATGTACATACATATACTAACATATTCATACAAATAAACTACATACATATGTACATATAAATTATTAAAACACTTAGTTGGGTTTTAATGTTGTTTTATTTCTCTTGTTTACACAAGAGCAGCCGTTTGTATCGGTCGAGTTATTACAACTAATTTGCTAACTAAAATATTGCGACGACTACACCTGAATACCTGACTCTTTGTTTTACCTGTCAGTTGCTGCACATGTTTTGCCGTGTGACTTGCAAAATGCTATTCGGCAATTTACCTCTTGATATTGGCTTTTCCGATGCAGCGATGTTGTTGTTGTCACGCGCTACCTGGTCGACGCTTCGTCATCAGTATCGGTGGGAAAGTTGTTGTTATGCTATTTCCACACACAAACCTGCTGACGCACCGTCAGTAATATCGGTGGGAGTGGAGTGTTGACCGAATACGTGTTAACCGGTGTTAACTTATATACCTGTGAATAATAGAAAAAAAACCCAAACCAAAAGGTGGAAACTGAAAAAAGCGGGCACGAAATAAGGAAATAAACTACATAGCGGGCGCGAATAATACAATAACAAATATACATAAATAACCAAACAAAACGGGAGCGAATTAATAATTAGTACTAAGCTAACCAAACACAATCAACAAGAACATCATTAGCACAGCCAAAGGACTGGGAGAAGAGACAACAAAAGCTCAAACTTGGAGAAGAGGCTCAAACAGTCCCCAAAACCCCTTGCGGAAATACAAGTGAGTTGTATCGTTCCTATCAGTATTTATATATATATATGTATGTATATATATATATGTATGGTTTTTAAATAAGGCCAAAATTTAAAACAAAGATAAAATTGCGATTCTAAACATTCCTTAAAAAAAAAAACTCCGTTACCAAACTGTTTTAGTATTCGGTTTATTTCCCGGTAAAACCAAAGTACCGCTAAGAAATAAAACAGTTCGGTAATACGTATAATAAATAATTAATTGCCGCTAAATGCTTACAGTTGTGTGAAAACACAAAATTATTTCAACAACAACAATTTTTCAAGTATTTACTTGCACCAATTTCCAGCGGTTCCCCTTATACTTAATCAAGTATAAGCGGGGCTGGGGTCGAATCGTTACATCCGTGCACGGATCGGCAAACGTACGAAAGAAAATTACGTGATACGTCAATCGTATGTGGCGATTGGCATTATGACATACGAAAGCGAACGGATCGTAATGTGTTTTCAATTCACAATAGTTTTTAAATTCCACATTGCTTTGGATCGTATTTTTAGGTCTCAATAGATGTGGAACTGTCAAAACTGTCGCAAAATATTTAATAAATTTGTTAGTTTAAACATCAAGCGGTTGAATATCAAGATGGATCCGACTTTGTTTTTTTATTTGAGCTCTAGTGAGAGTGATGGTGATGAAAAAATAGTGCGGAGGCAACTAAGAGATCCGAGCAATCCTTTGGCACTGCCGAATGCAGCGTAGATATATAAAAATTAAATCATGAAACCTCATTAACGAAGTTTTCTTTGCAGATTTTTAAAACGATTTCGTCTAACTAAAGGGGCTTTTGAAAATGTTCTAAATATGTAATATATGTTTAACGCAATCTGACGTCAGAGCAGTGCCTCCAGTGCTACAATTAGCAACCACGCTCTCACATTTGGATAGTGGATACCAGCACAGTGTAGGCAGTGACTATTTAATCGGGATTTGTCAAAGCACTGTTTCGAAGCTGACATCCCATGTACTTAAAGAAATGGAAACGAAGTTGTGCCCACAGTTTATACGGCTTATACCAGAGGATTCCCTTACGTGTAAAGAGTGGTTTGTGCAGCAATATAAAATTCCTGGAGGTGAATATACACTTTACTAAAATAGTAATATTACTAATTATAAATAATTTTTAGTTATAGGGTGCATTGATGGGACCCACATCGGCTTACAAAAACCCACAGTGAACGAGCACATGTACTTCAATAGAAAAGGCTATAATAGTATCAACGCTATGATAGAAAGTTGATTTTATATATATTTGTTAAATTTTGTATTGTCAGATATGTGATCACACTTACAAAATTTTGGCTATTAACTCTCAATACGGTGGTGCAGCCCACGACTCATTTGTTTGGAAACACTCGGACCAGCGAAGAGTTTTGGAAGAACGATTTCAGCACAACAGGAATAAAAATTCATGGCTTTTAGGTATATTTTCATTTTGTTCTTTTTACCACATTGATTTTATTTATATTTTAACAAGGGATTCTGGCTACCCATTGGAACCATGGTGCATAACTCCTTACAGAAACGCTTCGAAGGGTGCAAGTGAAGCTATGTTCAATGAAATACATTCCAAAGCAAGATGTATCGTCGAACGAACTATCGGATTTTTAAAAGGACGTTGGAGAATTTTAGGATATGGCAACAGAGGAGGTACCATCCGACAAAAGTGGCAAGATTTGCTAACGTTTGTGCAGCATTACACAACATCTGCATAAAATTTAAAATAAATTATGATCCTTAGAATTGCGAATCTGATCAAACAACGGATATCGACACTGGGGTAGCGAACCGCCTCACCGCAATCGGCCAAACAATAAGGGATCAATAAGATGAAAATGAAAATTTACCCTTGTAAATTTTATTCCCTCACTCATTATTTTTATTAGTCGTTTCATCACGTTTGTTGGTTTTATCACATTTCTTAAATATTAAATAAATAAAATTCAAAAAAAAAAAAAAATAAAGCTCTATTAAATTAAAAAATTCATTAAATGCTTAAAACTAAAAATTCATTAAATGCTTAAAAATAAAAATTCATTAAATGCTTAAAACTAAAAATATTTACATCCATGTACTAAGTTTTATAATAAATTCCTTAGTAAGGTTTCGAGCTCCAATTTTTTTATCTCGTGGTCTAATTCCCCTGTTGATTGTTGGATGCGGTGTTTTTCCAACTTAATGGCCACCAGCTTTTCCTGTAGTGCCAGCATTTTTTCTTGTGCTGCTACTAACCTATCAAGCTTCTTCAAGGCATAGACCCTTTTTGAAAAGCCGATAGCGACTTCATGTTTTGTTGAAGTAACTCCAACTTCTCGTCACTTCTACTTTTTCTCCTCGGTGTGCGTGGAGATTTTCTGTTGCCATTGTTGTAGCGAGTAGCGACTGTGTGGAAGTTGTTGGGCCTGGTAAGGAGCTGGGGAAAGGGCTTGGCTCCTCATCACTGCTATCACAGTTAACGATAAACGTAGAAGCTTGCGTAGTTGGGTTATTTCCAAATGCAGAAACATTTGTTATGCCTTCTACGCAAGCTTCGAGTCCAGCTGCTTCAATTAGCAGTTCGTCCGTCGCAGTGATCAACTTTTCATTATAGGGCCCTCCACCAGTTCGCTGCTTTGATGCCTTATTGAAGGAAAGTTTTTTTTTTGCTTGATATTTTTGATCAAAACCTAAAAAAACCATAAAAAATTAATATTTTATCAAAATATATTGCATATAAATTATATACATACCTTCCTCCACAACTTAGCATCTTTAACTGGTGGCCCCACGGCATTAAGCTGCTTCGCTAGTTCCTCCCATAATTTGTTAGATGCAATTCTTCCTTGCGCAGAGTTTAGAAGGTTATTTTTTGCCAAGCATGGATGGCTGGACATGAACTCCGCCATTACATCTTTTTGTTTAGGATTTAGTTTATTATAATTTGTCCTAAAATAGATTTATTATTAATTTTAAATTTAAAATTTACCAAATACTCACATTTTTAAATAATTCGTCTGTTACGATCGATAGTTTGCGTTCGAGTGACGGTTCGAACGAACGGATACGTTTATATACTCGTTCACGTATGTCATCATGCCAGCAGAAAACGGTTCACGGCGCGGAGATCGTAAAAATATTTTTGGCTAACTCGGCAGAGATGGAAGAGTCTCACCACAGACAAATTATGAGCGTGTTTCACCACGAAAATAGCAGAATTGAGCATTTTCAGTGTTAAATGAGAAAAACAATCAATGTAAACAAATTTACGCCTACAGATTCGCATATTTACTATGCGCAAACGACTTTGCACATAATTTGTAGATGATCGGTATATATGTACATATGTATTTGATATCAAAGCACATAAGTATACATACATATGTATGTATATCTTAAAACTGACTTATTTTATGATGAATTACATAAAATCTTTACATATACATAGGTATGTATATAATACAGCAAGATTTATATTACTACCCAAATATGCATTTGTATAGGTTTGATAAGGCATATATTTATTTACATAAATATGTATGTATGTATATATTTGCCATTAATAGTTAATAATAGTTTTGATATCATCTTAAAAGATCTAGCGGTCGCACATGTACTCATGTACATACATATAATTATGTGTGCATGTAAACAAATATGACAGACCATACGCATAACGTTTGTAAATTTGTCTACATGGAACATATGTATGTAAATATGTACACTCAATGCTTCATGCGAAATCTCCGTTGACACGGATAACCAATGGCGAAGCGCGTTTTTTGCCTTCATGTCAACGAGTCAATCTGTCGACACAGCATTGTGTTATTGGTAGAAAATCCGAGCTGTGCCGAAAAAATAAGCAAACGATCGTCTATTGTCACCGCTTCCCTTGCCGCTCTAACAGGTTTGCCTACAAGCTTGCGTAAATACATATGTATGTATGAATATAAGTTAATGCTGCCCACCAATAATATCAACACGCACCTTTGCTGCTGGCAAAAATTGAACTCCGTTTATTCAATAAATTTATTTAGTTTTTATAATCAAATTTTGCTTACTTACTAAAAACTTACATATGTACGAGTTCTTACTGGCGAGAACTTATTTCTATACATCAAATAATTATAACGTAAGCTAAAACCAGGGCGAACCTCAGTTTGGTTGTGAAACGGTTCACATTGCGGCGGCACGGTTTCCGCTTTGGGTTAGGGACCTGCCACGTAAAAAAACACCCCCAATGAAAGGAAACAACAAGCCTCGGGACAGTGACCCCCTTTTTGATGACGACCATGGCAAACGAATTAAGGACTATGATTTGAGGGCATACACCTGGAATGTCCGGTCCGTTAATTGGGAAGGTGCCGCTGCCCAGCTGGTTGATGTCCTCGTGAAAATAAAGGCTGACATCACCGCCGTCCAAGAAATGCGATGGACGGGACAAGGACAGAAAGGAATAGGTCCTTATGGCATTTATTACAGTGGCCATATAGAGGAAC
This sequence comes from Bactrocera correcta, assembly GCA_027475135.1. Lineage (NCBI taxonomy): Eukaryota > Metazoa > Arthropoda > Insecta > Diptera > Tephritidae > Bactrocera > Bactrocera correcta. Next base: position 74,180,276 of record CM050322.1, on the reverse strand, counting down.
GTAAGTTTGGTGTGGGATTCGTAGAGGGAGAGAGACTCCGTCGCCGAGTTCTATCATTCACTGCGGTGAATGAAGGTCTAGCTACAATCCGCATTAACGCGAGGTTCTTCAACACATTGCTGATTTGCGCCAACGCCCCGACGGAAGAGAAGATGTGACCAAAGATGCCTTCTATGAGCGCTTGGAGCACACCTATGAGTGCTGCCCCCATCAAGATGTCAAAATCGCGCTTGGCGACTTTAACGCCAGGGTGGGCAAAGAAGGTATCTTTGTTACGACGGTCGGTAAATACAGCCTCCACGAGGAAACATCCTCAAATGGGTTGAGGCCGATCGACTTCGCCCGAGCAGGAAATACTATTATCTGGTAAAAGATTCCAGTATAAAAAGATTCATCAAGCTACCTGGCTGTCTCCGGATTGAAAGGCCAGAAAACAGATCGATCATGTTGTGATAGACGGAAGATACGTCCCCAGTGTTTTAGATGTGCGTGCGCTTCGAGATCCTAACATCGACTCGGACCACTATATTGTTGCAGCCAAGATTCGCATCCGCCTCTGTGCAGCGAAAAACGCACACCAACAAACACAATCAAGTTTCGACGTCGAAAAGCAACAATCACAATAGATAGCCGTACGATTTTCTACTCGACTTGCACTCCTGCTCTCTGAGAGCACTGGTCAACAACTCGGTATAAGGGAAATGTGGGACGGCATATCAAACTGCAACCGAAACCATTGGTTTTCGGAAAATGCAAAAGAAGAGCTGGTACGACGAGGAGTGCCGTGTCGCAGCGGAGAGAAAACAGACTGCCTACCTCGCACCGTAACGATCGACCACAACACTTGCGGGATGAGACAGATACCGAGAGTTGAAGAAGAAAGCGAGACGCATTTGCAGTGCAGACAGAAAAAGAAAGAGGCTGAAATGCGTGAGTACGAAGAGCTGGATAAGCTGGCCGACAGGGGTGATGCTCGAAAATTCTACGAAAAAATGCGGCGGCTTACAGAAGGTTTCAAGACCGGAGCATACACTTATAGAGCCCCCAAAGTTGATCTAGTTACCGATGCCCAGAGCATACTTAAATTATGGAGAGAACACTTCTCCAGCCTGCTGAATGGCAGTGAAATCACAGCACCGGGAGAAGGCAAACCCGATTCCCCAATCGATCACGATGGAGCAGAGTTCCAACACCCGACCATGAAGAAGTTCGAATATGGATTACCGGCCGAGCTATTCAAACACGGCGGCGAAAAATTGATAAGGAGCATGCATCAGCTTCTTTGTACAATATGGTCGGACGAAAGCATGCCCAACGATTGGAATTCAAGTGTGCTATGCTTAATCCATAAACAAGGAGGCCCCACAATCTGCGCCAAATAACGTGGGTTAAGCCTCCTCAACATCTCATATAAAGTTCAATCGAGCGTATTGTGTAAAAGATGAAAGCCCACCCTCAACAAACTGATTGGACCTTATCAATTTGGCCTTAGACCTGGGAAGTCAACAACCGACCAGATATTCAAAATGCGCTAAATCTTGGAAAAGACCCGTGAAAGGAGAGTCGACACACACCACCTCTTCGTCGATTTCAAAGCTGCCTTCGACAGCACGTAAAGGAGCTGCCTTTATTCTGCGATGTCTGAATTTGGAATCCCCTCAAAACTAATACGGCTGTGAAAACAGACGTTGAGCAGCCCCAAAAGCTCCGTCAAGGCCGGGAAGGACCTCTCCGAGCCGTTCGATACCAGACAAGGTTTCAGACAAGGCGACTTCCTATCTTGCGACTTTTTCAATCTGCTGCTGGAGAAAATAGTTCGAGCTGCAGAACTTAATCGAGCAGGTACAATCTTTTATAAGGGTGTACAGCTGCTGGCGTATGCCGATGATATTGATAACATCGGCCTCAACACCCGCGCCGTTAGTTCTGCTTTCTCCAGGCTGGACAAAGAAGCAAAGCAAGTGGGTCAGGCAGTGAACGAAGGCAAGACGAAATATCTCCTGTCATTAAACACACAGGCGTCGCACTCGCGACTTGGCTCTCATTTCACTGATGTCTGTCATAACCTTGAAGTTGTAGATAATTTCGTCTATTTAGGAACCAGTATTAACACCACCAACAATGTCGGCCTGGAAATCCAACGCAGGATTACTCTTGCCAACAGTTTCTACTTTCGACTGAGTAGGCATTTGAAAAGTGAAGTCCTCTCTCGACGAACAAACCCAAACTCTATAAGTCGCTCATGCTTCCCGCCCTGCTATATGGTGCAGAGGCTTGGACGATGACAACAACCGATGAGTCGACCTTAAGAGTTTTCGAGAGAAAGGTTTACGGTCCTTTGCGCATTGGCCACGGCGAATATCGAATTTGATGGAACGATGAGCTGTGCGAGATGTACGACGACATTGACATAGTTCAGTGAATTAAAAGACAGCGACTACACTGGCTAGGTCATGTTGTCCGGATGGACGAAAAGGCTCCAGCTCTGAAAGTATTCGACGCTGTACACGCCGGGGGAAGCAGAGGAAGAGAAAGGCCTCCACTCCGTTGGAAGGACCAAGTAGAGAAGGACCTGTCTTCGCTTGGAATATCCAATTGGCGCCACGTAGCGATAAGAAAAAATGACTGGCGCGCAGTTGTTGTCTCGGCTATAATCGCGTAAGCGGTGTCAACACCAATTAAGAAGAAGAAGAAGAAGAAAGAAGAAGAAGAAGAAATAAGAAATTACGTGTACGATGACGAAGAGTCTATTGACTTTAGCCCAAAAAATGTTGAAAAAGCTATATTAAGAACATTTTTAAACATTATTTATGTTAATTCGGCTTTAGTCATCATTAATAAAAGTATTGACCCTTTAAGAGATGCCTATAATTTATTAGAAACAGAAGAACTTATTAGAAATCATATCGTAGAAAATTAACTTACATATAATAGAAACGTAAGACCATATCTTACTTACCAAAATAACAACAACTTTGCGAACTATAGTAAAAATTAAAATCATAATGAAAGTTAAAATTGTTTGCCAGGTTTTAACCGTAATCACAATTAAACGAAACAATTTGTAAGATAAAATAAATTTGAGCAACCAAGTTCAAATATAACTGAAACAAACAGAAGTTATAACAAGCTGCGCTGAGGTTCCGCTACGGTGGCTGAGAACGGTGGCATCGGTCGCATGCCACTACGAGGAGCGATTGCAGTGGCGGTTGCCGCTGGGGTTCGTGATGCTGGAGTTGCCCTAGGGCGCGGCACGGTTATAGCTGACCTCACCGTTGGCGTTGGCACTGCTGGCATGTCCACATCCATTGTAATCTGTGTGGAAGGAGTTACTATGGTTATAAATGTGTTTCATTAAAATGAATATGGCGATTGTGCCCCGTTATGTGGCATGAATGGGTCGTCACGTAGATCGACCATTACGTTAGGTTTTGAACTAGTTTCAACGAGTTTTTTACTTACGGATTTATTACGTCGGGTTTTTGGTTGTTTTATTTGCGTTACGGTAATATCAGCTGTTTTTCATTATTTGCGGTTTCGTTAATGTGTGGTAGAAAATATAGTTTCACGAGCGGTCTTGTTAATATACCGCTTTGACTGCGGAAATCAACGACTCGTATATGATCGCCGGAACCGTAGTGTAGTTTTTCTATGCGGCCAAGCCGCTATTCGGTGGGGGATAGACAGTCATCATGGATGATGACACAATCTCCAAGCTTTGGCGCCTTTTCTGGACTCTTCCACCTGTAACTTTTATGAAGGTCCTTTATATATTCTTTCTTCCATCGACCTTGCACATGAAAATGCATTTCTTTATTTGGGGCTTAAGACGAGGAATATAGAACTCTTGACGGACTATATGCTGCATTAGGCGATGTTCAGCGTGAAGCATGAGTAAGTGGGTATAACTGAGGGGTAATGTGGCAAGTTGGGATTTCTCTGCTATAATTAGAGGGTGGCGTTCGTTGTACGTCAAGTTTGAGTTAGCAAGCCTACCATTACCACGAAGCAGATCTTTCGTGTCCAAAAATGGGTTAAGAACCAAGAGTGAACTCCTTTTATCAATGGGTTTTGATTCTCTTAATAGTGAGATGTCGCAGCTGAAGTAGCGCATTTGAGTGGATGCGATTAGAGCGACCTTTGCCTTTTGGAGTTCTAGGTGCGTCGTGAGATTTTGGGTGATTTCCCCTAATTTTATTTTTGAGTCGCTCTATGAACTTTAGCATATAGGCGATAATTAGAAGGGCACGAGGAAACGATGAAACTCGTTCAAGGATGTCATTTGCATCCAATTTTGCGTTAAAGCTGGGGCAATTACATTGCGCATGGCCATTCCGCTAGACTGTGGTGGTGGCAAGGTATAGCGGCCTGTACCTAAATCCGCCGGATTGTCAGCACTGGCTACGTGTCGCCAAATGGCTGACCCCACTAGGTCTATGCGTGTAGTGATTTTTCCAACGAGGCTAGAACTATTTCAGAATCGGACCAGAGAAGCGATCTGTATTTCTTCATGTTTAAGTGGGTCTGCATCATGGAAACTAATTTTGTGAGTAGTAGGCGCTACTTTGCTACTAATAAGTGGCTTGTGGTCGCATTATCGCTTTGTGTGCGCACATAGATAGTGGTACAGTATGCCTTCTCAGAGGCTTCACAGAAGCAGTGTGACTTTGTGTTCGGGGGAATGGTTTACCCACCGCGGGATTTGTATCTGTGAGATATCGTTTAGATTGCTCGAGAACTGGGACCACTTTTCTAAACAAAGTGGTTTTACTTCTTCGTCCCCGTCGGTCCCACCTAATTCCTGTATCAGGATTTTAGCTTGTATCATAATTGGCGGAAGGCAATCCTGCGGGGTCGAAAAGTTTTGCCATAAAGGATAAAATTTGGCGTTTTGTAATGGCGGAGAATGCAGTTATTGACTCGGTAGTGTATGAAAACTGATCAGATCTCGCATTCCATTGAATCCCCAGAGTCTTTATTGCACTTTCCTTTTCGAATTTAAGGAAATTAATATCCAACAAGTTTTCTTTCGATATATGTTTTACTATGTCTGAATGATTTGCAGTAATCTTTTTCAGTGGAAACCCTGCGGTTCTAAGGGCTCTTATAACCTGTGATAAGGTTTCGTATAACTGGGGAAGACTGTGACTTCCAGACAAAATATCGTCAATATACGTTTGCGTTTTGAATACCTGGGTTGCAAGAGGGAATTCAGACTTAAATATGGGGCACAGTTGACGCCAAATACCTGGGTTGACAGAGGGAATTCTGACTTGGTGTTTTCTGCTAATTCGTGCAGTGTCCGAATTGCTAAATATGGGGCACAGTTGATACCAAAAGGTAACTGTTTTTAACTTAGTGGACTAGTGGGGGATTTTCTTAAAATAATTCGTTGAAAATCGTGATCGTCTTTATGTACGACTTTTTGTCTGTACATTTTCTCGATGTCCCCGTTGAATACGTATTTGAAGATACTCCAATTTAAAATAAGCAGCATTAGGTCTAGCTGAAGCGTGGGTCCCGTGAATAAAATGTCATTTAAAAATTTTCCAAACCAGTGGATTTTGACGCATTGAAGACAACTCTTACCTTTGTGATTTTTTTGTCTGGCTTTACTACTGCATCATGTGGCAAATAAAACGAGTAGTATTAACTTTGTATGATTTTTTCGCCAGCATTGACTTCCTCCATATGGTCTAAGTGGAGGTATTCTTCTACGACCCTATCATATTCTGGTTTCAGCTAGCCTTTTTAAAGTAGGTTTTTTCCATACTTAAAAACTGTTGGATAACAGAGGTGCGGGTAGGGATGTCGGAAATGAAAAAGTATCGATATATATTGTATCGGTAATTTTTGAATATATCAATACCGACATTGATATTTTTATTTAAAAATATCGATATATCGGTAGATATGAAAAAAAATATATGGCCTAATCTACTTTAATCATCTTACCTTACTAGATAAATACTAACCAATAGACATAATTTTTAATAAATCAAGAACAACAATTAAAACATTAATTATTTATTAATCAAACCAATGTTTTTCTGATACAGACATAAGAAAAACTCGTTGATTTACGTGCTCGGCTGTAAGCCGACTTCTGTTATTGGGTACTGCGAGATTCACAGCAGATGCCACTCTCTCCGAGGAAACCGAGGACGCAAGCGATATCAAATACTTTAGAGCGTTGTTTTCCATACTCACTGTTTTTCACTTCTATATTGTAAAAATGAAGATTACTTTTATTAAAGCCAAGACTTGTTCTTATTACTTATTGAAGCTAATTTTTGAACACTTGCACTCTTCCTTGCGTCTGAACAATAAGTGACACTTCTAGAAACTACGAATTAAGTATTCAGTTGAAATTGTGAATTTCTAAGAAGAATAATTGACGAACAGTGTGCCTACAACCCATTTTGTAAAAAATGCGGGAAAAGATGTTTTCTTTTTCTCCTCTTTCGCCTGTTGAGTGAAGTTGGGGAGGTTGATATTCCTCTGCATTACTCTTCTATTACTTTATGTAATTTGTGGGAGTAATGCAAAGGAGTATTTGTTTGGATTAAACAGTTAGTATAAAAAAGAATTTAGAATTTTTTGATCATAAAAATATCGTTTTTATACCTTTTCAATAGTTATATTAAGGCGGAGTGTGCGGAGAAATTCTGGCGTTAGTGGTAGTCGTAGGCCGTACCGGACATCATCTGATCGAGTAGTTGTGGTTTTGTAAAAATTCTCACAATACCGATTTTCTCTAACTCTCAAAATTTTCTTGATTGCGAATTGAGGTACTCGTTGGAGATTTCCTCAACTTGAGTTGTCATCGTGGCAACTGGTTCCGCAACTAGTACACTTGGGACTCATTTGATTTTTGATTTTTTCAAAACCTTCGATTTTTTTTTAATACCTTCGAGTATTATCTGTGGTATGAGATCGCTACCTAATAAAAGATCTATTTTAGCGGGAGTGTTGCAGTTGGAGTCTGCTAACTTAAGGTGTTAAACCTTTTGCCAATGCTTGCTATTTATATGATAGCTTGGAGACATGTTTGTTGGTTGCGGTAAAACAATAACTTCTGCTTGAATGCGCTTATCGCTAGTTTTGAACTACTCTTCCGTCGATTCCCGTAATTTCAAAACTAACTAATTTTGTAGGCAGTTGTAGCCTATTTTGTGCCCTAGACGCTATAAATGATCGTTGTGATCCTTGGTCTACTATTAAGGCTGTAGGTAGTAGTACTTTACTGTGGTTTTCGCAATATAGCGTTTGGGTTTTTAACGCCCTTGAGCAGCATGGTGCTTCTTGGCAATTTTCTGAATTTGTTCTTGCAACTAGACCTGTTGCTGTTTTTATGTTTGCGCAGTTTGGGGGTGAGCTGGAAAAATTGGTAATGTGTAACATCGAATGATGTCGTTTATGGCAATAAACGCAATTATGAAAGAATACTTTTACATAACCCAATTTTATTTTCTTCCCTTAATTCATAATCAAATATGTATCGCGAAATCATAACCGACTTACCAACTGAGGTCAAAAAAATGCCACAGTGTCATGGAAATTAACAGAGACTATAATGTATTAAAATTTTTCCTAATTTTCCATACAATAGACACGAAAGTTACAATTAGAGCCAACAAGTCTAGGGCAAAATGGAATGGATAAACTGTTTAGTGATCTAAATATCGAGGAGTCAGCTGAACTAAAGACCATTCATAACGATTTCCAAGATTTAAAATTTATAGAGAGTGAAATATTAATTAATACAATTGTGTAGAGCATGAAATTGAAACCGTGGCTGAAAATCAGTTTACTGTAAAATGTACAGATACTCTCATGTACATGAGAAGGAAATTTATAGACAGATAGATGACATACTACGTCAAGACATCATTAGGGAAAGTGCATTTTATAATGCACCTTTGTGGATAGTGCAAAAAAAGGATAGTTCAGGGGTGGATAAGTGGAGAATATTAATAGATTACCGAAAGTTAAAACAAATAACAAAGGGAAACAAATTCCCTATTCCTAATATTGAAATTATATTAGATAAAGTAGGCTGAGCTCAGCTCATTTTATAAATTTGGCAAAGGGTTTTAACCAAATGCTCGTTAAAGAGGAGACCTGTCGAAAACGGCATTTTTCACACCACATGGCCACTACGAATTTTCACGAATGCCTTTTGGGCTCAAAAGTGCACCGGGCACGTTTCAGCGTCTAATTAATACAGTTTTGAAAAACGGTATTAATAAAAGGTGCGTCGCCTACCTTGACAATAGTTTAATTTTCTGCTGCTTTCGAAAAACTTAAAACAATAATAATTGAAGCTCCCGTACTCAAGTACCCCGACTTTAAAAAAACGGTTTCAACTGATAACAGACGCTAGCAACTATGCCTTATAATAATTGAAGCTCCCGTTTTCAAATACCCCGACTTTAAAAAACGTTTTCAACTGATAACAGACCCTGGCAACAATGCCCTGGGTGCAGTTTTGCAGCAAGATAACCATCCAATTTGCTTTGCTAATAGAATCCTAAATAACCATGAAAAAATTTATTCTGCCACTGAAAAAAGAGTTATTAGCAATTGTTTATTCTACTGGTTATATTTGATCTTATTTATTTTGTGTTAAATTTGCTATTCTTTCTGACCATCAACCACTGCGATGGCTTTTGTCAAATCACATGTAAAAGATCAAAATCCGATATTTTATAGATGGCTCATTAAACTCAGCGAATTTAATGTTAACATTAACTACATAAAGGGTCAAGATACATACACTTAAATCATCAACTGAACAAGCTGATCCTCTATATAATAATACCGATGATCATGAGACGAGACATACCTAGGAAGAAGATACTCATAATCATATTGACATTCCTAACACAGTTAATCGTTTTAAAACGCGAATAATTCTTTCAGATATAAAAAACCAAAGACTTTGAGTATAAACATCACAAAAAGAAAACATTCATTAATTCAACTGACTGAAACAAATTTCGAACATTTATTAACAGAAAATATAGATACTGGAAAAGTAGGTATATTTACTACCCTTTACTATTCGAAAGGAACATAAATGTGAAATTTGTAAGATGTTCGTGAAGAAATAGAAAGTGACGACGAAGTTTATAGGGAGATCCAAAGATGCCATTAAGAATAAAACGGGTTATGCGGCTGATATATTTCCCTAAACTTAAAGAATGCACAAATAATTGCAATATTTGTAGCAGATGTAAATACGATCGCAACCCTATTGAAGAAAAGTTTAAATTTACAGAGGTTCCGACGGCCACAAAGCAAATAGTACATATGGATGTGCATACAAATTCCAAATGCAATACCTTAACCTTTAAAGACCGTTTTTCGAAATTTGCAACTGAACAACTCAAACGATAATCGAAAAATTACGACTTTACAATCCCAAAGAGGAGATTTTTATAAAATTATAACTATTAATAAGTTCAAGAGCGTTAATATAAAAGATTTTCTTAAAACTGAAAACATACTTGTAAGTTTTACATATTGTTAAGCCAAATAACCACACAGGCAATAGTGGTATTGAGCGACTTCTTAGTACATTAACCGAAAAAATAAGAATTTTGTACATTGAAAACAAAGAATTAAACATAAAAGATGAAATGATAAGGCTGTAGAGTTTTATAATAATAACTATGATTCTGTTCAAGATATAAACCAATCGCTCGCCTTTTTTAAGTAGGTTGAGATTATGATGTTTTTATTCAAATTTAAATTGTCTTTTTATGTTTGAACTTTGAACATTTTGTAAATTATTAAATCTAAACTTAGGTTCGTTTTTTCCTATTTTCTTTAAGCTATTTATTCTTATTACAATAATTATTACGATTTCTTCGAACTAAAAATACATATACATTAGGGTGTCATTCTGAGGCCACCTTTTTTTTTCAACTGAAAACAGGCTAAAAACTTTCGAAAATGTGAAAAAAGTCACTCAAAAGATGAGCTCTTAATATTAATATTAAGAGGTGCCAAGTTTTCTGTTTTCCATATAATTAACATGGAAATCATTTTTTTTGTGGTGGTTATGGTTCAAAGATTATTATACATATGTGCACGCGATGGCTGCCAGTAGGGATGGTAAACTCGATTCCGAAAATCGAGTTTTCTCGTAAAATAATCGATTTTTCGGAATCGATCTTCAGTAGTCAGTAATATAAGTAATCGACTTCGATATTTTACGAGAAAACACACCCTAATATACATAGTTCTCGATTTATCGCACTTCAGTAGTTTTGAACAGTACCGTATTCACACACAACCACACTATCGATAGGAGTTCTTGTAATATTCGAACGAACGGACAGACTGACACTCAACCAAATTTCAACTTTTCTCGTCACCCTGATCATTTATATATATAACCCCCCATATCTATCTTGTTTAGTCTTATGTGATACGTACAACCGTTAGGTAAACAAAACTATAATACTCTGTAGCAACTGGATGCAAGAGTATAATAAATATAACTATACATACATACAGACTATTAGTATTTTTAATTTATACTTTCGAATCGTCGCATTTTTCGAATCGGTAAATTTTTTCTGTAAGTTAATAATACTGTTCATCTATGCCAAATTTTACGTCAAGATATGCATTGATATTTGAGATTCGCGACCCCAAGTTAATACCAAAAACAATTTAAACAAAAGCTTTAACAAAATATTATACAATCGTTCATATCCGAACAGAAAAAGCAAATGTCATGCAAACTATGTAACAGAGGGCATAAACTTACATTTTGCGAGAAGTTTAAAAACTTAAAAGTTAACGAACTGTCAGGTCAGAAAGACTTTGCATAAATTGCCTGTCACATGCGCATATATATAAAAATTCCAAATTCAAATTCAATTCCTTATATTGTCATAAAAGACACCACTTCTTTACAGTACATATCCTTACTCATCCCCAACCCCCCTCCCCACAAAAAAAAAACACGAGTTTACTGGGAAAAGCAAATCCCGAAACCCACAACTCCGAAAGTGCCAGGAGATACCATGGTGCTCAAAGGTACAAAAATTTCCAATGCTACACAGCGAAACTCAAGGTAAACTAATTACCACCATCACAACTCAAGTTGAAAAAAATTCAAACCAGTACCTTAATTTACAGTAAGGCTGGAAATCCTTCCATCTGCAGAAGTTGTATGAAAAAAGATGAGATGGAAACAACTCAACACTTCCTTCCTGATGGTCCCTCGTTTGGAAAATCAAGATTTAAGCACTTGGAAGGGCATATCTTCAGATGTCTCATCGAGCTGAATAGAAATTAAACGACTGTGCAAATTTGTATTGGCTACTTCGCGTTTTGCTTATTTTTAGTTCGAACACAGGAATTCTTCTTTTCTACGGCCTCACAAAAGGCTACATACAGTAATCCACATGCGATCTTTGATCAGTCATCTAACCTAACCTAACCAAAGCACATTGAACATAACCAATAAAATCAGCATAAACAACAAATCAAGGCTAACTTCGATATACAAATACTCTCTTTATTTTTACGTTATTTCACGTATCATCACGTGACGTTTTTTTCAATTGTCAATGTAACTTTGATTTGAAAATAAACTCTATTTTAAATTTTTTGATGATACGTTGTTTTGCGTATATGACCATACAAGGTGCGTTCCAAAGTAAACCGGACTTAAAAAAAAAAAAACAAAAAATACGGTATTTCGACAAAATCAATTTATTTTATTCAAAATATTCCCCTTCTGCTTCAATACAGCCTTTTGCTCCAAAATCATGTTGAAAGAGTGTTTTAGTTCGTTGGTCGGTATGCCGGTGCAAGCCTTTTAAATGGACTCTGCGTCTGCATAACGCTTTCCTTTCATGGGCAAATGCATTTTTGGTCAAATAATCGGTCACAATGATGTCCTTCGAATGTTAGATTCTGACCAATTTTTGGTCGTCAGTCAATTTGTGCAAAACAAACCGTGTACACACCTTTCGTAAGCCCAAATGTTCGGTCAAAATGCGATAAATCGATGTTTTGGAGATGTTCAATTCCATCCATTTCCCTGAACTTCAATGATAATTTCGGTTGATTTTTGATGAAATCACGCACAGTTTCGATGGCATTTCCGGTGATCACGGATTTTGATTGGCCCACATGCTGATCGTCATTTATGTCCTTACGACCACTTTGAAACTACTCGTGCACTCTGCTGCGGGATATGCAATCTTCCCCATAATGTGTTTCATAAATTAAAACGTTTCGGCAAAAGTTTAACCAATTTTAAAACAAAATTCAATGTTGGCTGGTTGTTGGAAGCTTATTTTCGCACCAATAACATAAACATACTGACACTTAAAACGTAATAACTTCACTTCCAATCCATGAAATTCCTACTGGTCAATCGATAACGCACTGGACAGATTCTAACGCACCAGTCGATATATAGATGGCGCTACCAAAGGGCCCTAGATTCAAAAAGTCTTGTTTACTTTGGAACCCTACTTGTATATAGTAATCCAGTTATGGACGTACAAATGTCTTTTTTCTGTACATATGTACTTAGTTAGGGCGTTGGATATGTACTTATTTTTGTGTGCTATTTCATTTTTTTAATCAAAATTAATGCTTGGTTGAGCCGGTTGTAGTATACATGTAGTGGATATTTTTTTTTGACGAAATTTCATCATGACCTGTTCTCAAATATTTAAAGCGCGTTATACGGCACATGTGTGATTCAAGCAGTCGATGAGTGCATCAAAATTGTATTTAGTGTTATTGTTTATTAAAACATGTGATTCTTTTCCTGTTGTCATAATGAGTTCATCAATTTTGTGTCTTGAAGCCCATGCCATATTCCTTCGATTTCTACGTTCGTAAAAGTCTTCTGAAAAAATAAGTAGATAAGGTTTCAATGATATACACTTAAACCACATCCTGGACAGAATTGTATAAGCACAATTGTTCGGAAATTGGTGCTATTATTTGTGGTTGCAGTTGTTACACGAAGAATGAACGTTTTTGTAAATCCAAGATTTTCTGTTGTAGAGCTTGTACACTTATTTTTTCGAATGTTCTATTCCTTATAATGTTTACTTCGTTATTTTTCTTTATTCTTCTATAAAGGCTTTATTTTACTGGCACTATGTCCGTTTTATTATTATTTGGCAATAACTAGCAAGGGCATTTGAATTGTATCCTTTTAATGCTTATGCTCACGTTGTCCACTATTAATATCTTTTGCAAGTAAACAAAAAAAATACTTATTTTTAAATCTCTTGTTAGGAGATTGTCTCTTTAGTAAATATGTACCATACCAACCTATACGATCTCACCATGTCAATTGGTCAGGTTGAGGCAAACAAAGAACATAGATTACAAGTACATATTGATCGAACGCATTAGTGTTTTTTAAGGGTGGGCATTTACATGCGCATGTGGTTCAAATTAGTAAGTACAGACAATTTTTAAAATAATTTAAAAATTTGGTGAATGGCAGTGAATTACATTTAATTATTTTTACTCTTTATTGATAACTATGAAAAAATTTAGAAATGTCCGCGGTAAATACACTCCGTTATTCATGCATGCAGTCGAAATTCGGAATTTTTGACGCCACGGTTTTCAAGTGTTTCAATGAGAATTTAAGCCCGGGTAAAATAAAAACTTTCTGGGAATAAATGTATGAAATTCAAAAATCTTCTGTCGTGATAGAATTTAATATAGGCATTAGTCTGTCTACAGAGCATGAACAACGCTGAAGGAAAAACAAGTCAACAATTTACTATGCAAAAACTTACATAATTATTGAAGAAGGCGTCAAGAAGCATATGGGTATGGTTATGAACGAGGACAAAACGAAATATCTCCTGTTTTCAAAGAAACAGTCATCGCATTCGCGACTTGGCTGACACGTCACTGTTGAAAGTGATAATTTTGAAGTAGTAGACAGTTTCGTTACTCTTGGAATCATTATCAATTTCAGCAACAACTAACGCAGAACCACGCTTGCCAACATGTACTACTATGGTACGTATATGTACTAGTTTGCTCAACTCTATTAACGGGGATACCAAGTTCAGACATAGCGGCATATAGACAGTTCTTTGTCGTGCTATCGAATGCGGCTTTAAAATCGACGAAAAAGTGGTGTGTGTTGGTCTTCCTTTCACGGGTATTTAACAAGATTAATCGCATGGTAAAAATCTAATCGATTGTATATTTTCCAGGTCTAAGTCCAGCGCCCTGGGTTTGGGACCCGCCACGTAACAAACAGTACCAATGAAAAATAACAATAGGCTTCGGATGAGAGACCACCTTTTGATGACGACCATGGCAAACGAAATAAGGACGATAATTGGCGATGCACCTGGGAAAATAAAGGCTAACATCACCGCCGTCCAAGAAATGCGATGGACGGGACAAGGATAGAGACGAGTAGGTCTTTGCGGCTTTTACTTCAGTGGCCATATAAAGGAGCGAAAATTTGGTGTGGGATTCGTGGTTGGAGAGAGTCTCCGTCGCCGAGTTCTATCATTCACTCCGGTGAATGAAGGTCTAGCCGCAATCCGCATCAAAGCGAAGTTCTTCAACATTTCACTGATTTGCGCCCACGCCCCGACGGAAGAGAAGGACGATGTAACTAAAGATGCTTATGACCGCTGGGAGCGCAATTATGAGAGCTGCCCCCGCCAAGATGTCAAATTCGTGCTTGGCGACTTCAACGCAAGGGTGGACAAAGAAAGCCCGAAATATGCTCATCTGTACTAGATTCCAGCACAACAAAATACAATCAAATTACCTGGCTGTCTCCGGATCGAAAAGCTACCAACCAGATCGACCAATGTGTGATAGACGGAAAACACGTCTCCAGTGTTTCAGATATGGATGCGCTCCGAGGTCCTAACGACGAATCAGACCACTATCTTGTTGCAGCCAAGATTCGCACCCACTTCTGTGCAGCAAAAATGCACGTCAACAAACACAAGGAAGGTCCGACGTCGAAAAGCTGCAATCACAACAAACAGCCGAAAAATTTTCAATCGTCAACAACTCCTCCAAAATACCTCACGTACAGTTGCAAACAAAATCACTGGTTTTCGGAAAATGCAAAAGAAAAGCTGGTACGACGAGGAGTGCCGTGTCGCAGCGGAGAGAAAACAGGCGGCCTACCTCGCAACGTTACGATCGACCACGACACGTGCGGGATGGGATAGATACCGAGAGTTGAAGAGGGAAGCGAGACGCATTTGCAGAGAGAAAAAGAAAGAGGCCGAAATGCGTGAGTATGAAGAGCTTGATAAGCTGGCCGACAGGGGTATTGCTCGAAAATTCTACGAAAAAATGCGGCGGCTTACAGAAGGTTTCAAGACCGGATCATACTCTTGTAGAACTTAAATTATGGAGGGAACACTTCTCCAGCCTGCTGAATGGCAGTGAGCGCACAACACCAGGAGAAAGCGAACCCGATACCCCAATCGATGACGATGGAGCAGACGTTCCATTGCCCGACCATGAAGAAGTTCGAATAGCAATTGCCCGCCTGAAAAACAACAAAGCGGCAGGGGCCGATGGATTGCCGGCCGAGCTATTCAAACACGGCGGCGAAGAGCTGATAAGGTGCATGCATCAGCTTCTTTGCAAAATATGGTCGGACGAAAGTATGCCCAACGATTGGAATTTAAGTGTACTATGCCCAATCCACAAAAAAGGAGACCCCACAATCTGCGCCAACTACTGTGGGATTAGCCTCCTCAACATCGCATATAAGGTTCTGTCGAGCGTATTGTGTGAAAGATTAAAGCCCACCGTCAACAAACTGATTGGACCTTATCAGTGTGGCTTTAGACCTGGTAAATCAACAACCGACCAGATATTCACGATGCGCCAAACCTTGGAAAAGACCCGTGAAAGGAGAATCGACACACACCACCTCTTCGTCGATTTCAAAGCTGCTTTCGACAGCACGAAAAGGAGCTGTCTTTATGCCGCGATGTCTGAATTTGGTATCCCCGCAAAACTAATACGGCTGTGTAAGCTGACGTTGAGCAACACAAAAAGCTCCGTCAGTATCGGGAAGGACCTCTCCGAGCCATTCGATACCAAACGAGGTTTCAGACAAGGCGACTCCTTTTCGTGCGACTTTTTCAATCTGCTGCTGGAGAAAATTATTCGAGCTGCAGAACTTAATCGAGCAGGTACAATCTTTTTTAAGAGTGTACAGCTGCTAGCGTATGCCGATGATATTGGTATCCTCGGCCTCAACACCCGCGCTGTTAGTTCTGCTTTCTCCAGACTGCACAAGGAAGCAAAGCAGATGGGTCTGACAGTGAATGAGAGAAAAAAAAAATATATACTATATACATATGCATCCACAGTATACATATATATATATATATAAATATAATCAAATAAATTATTATTCTTTTCCCTTAAAACTTCTTTCGTGTATACAATACACACAATCCACAAAACAATAAAAAATATAAAATATACTTATTCAAGTATTTACTTGCTAATTATTCTGGCAATCCGCTTCGGCTTAGTAACTGTGAGAGGGATACTTGCAAATGCAATACTGCTTCACATTATTTAGCCGTGAGAGGGATAATTGCAAATTATACGGACAATACCGCTACAGCTTATTAAGCTGTGAGAGGGATTGCTTCCAAAGAAGTAAGCAAAGGCAGAAAGAAGAACAAAACATAAAAAGAACAAATACAAACATACATATATACATATATACATATCCGCAAACGAAATATGCATACCAACAAAAAAAAAAATTTATATACATGTATATAAATATATGGGGTATTCCATACCAAATCGACCACTTTTGAACCCGACCCCTTTAGATTTTGTTGAAAATTATCCATCCTTTTCTATCCTTTGAAAAATTGTTTGTCCAACTTCAAAACAGTTATGAATTTTTCTATTTTTTGCTAAAAAATGGCTTTTTTATTTTCAAATAGCCATAACTTTCGTAGAAATTGACTTTTGGGGACCTTTTTTCAAAATTTTTGTTTTTGAATGAACTTTTCGAAAAAATACACAAAAAAAATTTAACACGATCAACTATATAAAATAATTGGTTTTTTTAAGTAAAATCGTAATTTTTTTCCTTAAAACAAACTTCGATTAATTTGACAACTATCCCTGCTAATCCCGGAGTGGGCCGATTTTTTTTTATATTTTTGTTAATTATTAAAAAAAAAAAAGAACAATTAAAAAAAAATTTCCGTAAACTTTATTTCTATCTTATAAAAAATATAATATCGCGATTTTATGATTTCACAGAAACAATACAAAAAATTATTAATTAATTTTTTCTCTGGCGTTTAAATATTTTACAAATTTTATGTTCAGTATAGTTTGAAAATTTTTTAACATACAAACAACCATTTTTGTCCAGAGTTATGCAATGTAGTTATTGAGTTCCTAAAATTGGTTGCGTTTTAACTATGATATTTGGTAAGTTATTCGGATTAGATGCCCAGCGATGGCCAGATTTAAATCTTACCAAAAAAATATGTAAACGAAGAAATTTGTTGCATCGTTCAAAACGACTTATAAAAAATGTTAAACAATTAAAATTAAATAAATTTTCAAAATTTGAAGGTATTTGATGAAACCTTTTGTAATTTGAAGCATAATAGTATTATTTTCAATGGAAAATGATTAAAAACATTTAATTATTGAGA
This sequence comes from Bactrocera correcta, assembly GCA_027475135.1. Lineage (NCBI taxonomy): Eukaryota > Metazoa > Arthropoda > Insecta > Diptera > Tephritidae > Bactrocera > Bactrocera correcta. The sequence goes on along the minus strand of CM050322.1, from coordinate 74,162,571 downwards.
GCTAACAAGCTTAAATCCATTTATTGGGTATTGAATGGTCAAAAGTCAGTTGTTCTAATATACTTTAAAAAGATTTAAATAGTTTCTCTATATAATAAATAATCACTATTAAGTAATTTTTATTCGTGCTAAATGTTGGGTGTTGGGGTGATAAATGCCCAAAAATTATTATTTTGTTCAATCTGGCCATAATGCAAATGTTATGGAATGTTATAAAAAAAACGCTAATTTTGAGGTGCTCTCACACTGGAATAAGTTGAACATCCTTTTAATCCTGGTTTCTAATATATTGACTATAGGTAAGTGTATAATTGTCCAACCCTAGTTTGTCGACCTTACTAATAGGTACAAATTTGAATCTTGGTGATTATATTCGTAAATTAAGTCTATAAATTGAGAATATTATATCATAAAATCGTTAAATTATATTTTTTATATGATAGAAATAAAGTTGACGGAAAAAAATTTTTTCATTTTTTTTTTTTAAATAAATAAAAAAAATATAAAAAAATCGGCCCGCTCCGGGATTACCAGGGATAGTTGTCAAATTAATTGAAGTTTTTAAGGGGAAAAAATGGCGAACTTCCAAAAAAAATACGATGTTACTTAAAAAACCGATTATTTTATATAGTTGATCGTGTTAAATTTTTTTTGTGTATCTTTTCAAAAAGTTCATTCAAAAAGAACAATTAAAAAAAAATGGTTCCCAAAAGCCAATTTCTACAAAAGTTATGGCTATTTTAAAATAAAAAAAAAAAAATTTTTTAGCAAAAAATAGCAAAATTCATAACTATTTTGAAGTTGGACAAAAAATTTTGAAAAAATTCTCAAAAATGTTTTTCAAAGGGTAGAAAAGGATGGATAAGTTTCAGCAAAATCTAATGGGGTCGGGTTCAAAAGTAGTCGATTTGGTATGGAATGTATAATATATAGATTAGCGCTATTAGCGCATATTTCTAACCGCGAATACATAAACGCGAAGTATTACATATTATCGTAAATTTTCAATTGTTGTATACGTATAAACATAGGATACAAGAAATTAAGAAATTAAATAAACTGTGCGGAAAATCAACAATGGTTGAAAAAATTAAATATTGCAAACTTATTACGAGTACCTTTGTACATATGTACATACAAATATTCAAAGTCCAATTGGGCGATTTCCTAGCATTTTCTTGTTCCTTGTCAAACAAGAACAAGCATAGGTGCACATATTTCATTTAACGCATATTGAAAACTCTCAAGCGTTTTTGAGAAACGAAAAATAGTTAGGGATGCGCAATTTTAAATAACGCTCCAATTACCAGTCGCGAGAAAGACTTATTAATTGTGAGTAACGAAAAAAGGGTGCGTTCGGTTGTACGGTTCAATTACAATAGAATTCTTTATTTGACTTAATCTAATTATGGATGGAGTCATGTGTAGAAGTTCACGCAAGTGAGGAAAGTTCTCTGATCGCCATTCACTTGGGAGTGGCCAGAAACGATTCTTTTACATATGACTCAAGCAGCTCACGACTTCCGGTCTTTGACCAAGTATCCTCTGGGTAGCCTAAGAACATCCGTTTGAAGGCGAGCTAAAGCGAGAAGGCGAAAAACCCTGCATAGGGTTGTGCGCTGGGTTTGGGACCCGCCACGTAAAAAAACACCCCCAATGAAAGCCAACAATCAGCCTCGGATGAGAGCCCCCCCTTTTGATGACGACCATGGCAAACGAAACAAGGACTGTGATTTGAGGGCATGCACCTGGAATGTCCGGTCCCTTAATTGGGAAGGTGCCGCTGCGCAGTTGGTAGATGTCCTCGTAAAGATAAAGGCTGACATCACCGCCGTCCAAGAAATGCGATGGACGGGACAAGGACAGAGACGAGTAGGTCCTTGTGACATTTACTACAGTGGCCATATAAGGAGCGCAAGTTTGGTGTTGGATTCGTGGTGGGAGAGAGACTCCGTCGCCGAGTACTATCATTCACTCCGGAGAATGAACGTCTAGCCACAATCCGCATCAAAGCGAAGTTCTTCAACATATCGCTGATTTGCGCCCACGCCCCGACGGAAGAGAAGGACGATGTGACCAAAGATGCTTTTTATGAGTGCTTGGAGCGCACCTATGAGAGATGCCCCCGCCACGACGTCAAAATCGTGCTTGGCGACTTCAATGCCAGGGTGGGCAAAGAAGGTATCTTTGGCACTACGGTCGGTAAATTCAGCCTCCACGAGGAAACATCCCCAAATGGGCTGAGGCTGATCGACTTCGCCGGGGCCCGAAATATGGTTATCTGTAGTACTAGATTCCAGCATAAGAAGATACATCAAGCTACCTGGCTGTCTCCGGATCGAAAAACCACCAACCAGATCGATCATGTTGTGATAGACGGAAGACACGTCTCCAGTGTTTTAAATGTGCGTGCGCTCCGAGGTCCTAACATCGACTCGGACCACTATATTGTTGCAGCCAAAATTCGCACCCGCCTCTGTGCAGCAAAAAACGCACGCCAACAAACACAAGGATGGTTCGACGTCGAGAAGCTGCAATCACAACAGACAGCCGAACGTTTTTCTACTCGGCTTGCACTCCTGCTCTCTGAGAGCACTCGTCAACAACTCGGTATAAGGGAACTGTGGGACGGCATTTCAAACTAATTACGTACAGCTGCAACCGAAACCATTGGTTTCCGGAAAGTGCAAAAGAACAGCTGGTACGACGAGGAGTGCCGTGTCGCAGCGGAGAGAAAACAGGCGGCCTACCTCGCAACGTTACGATCGACCACAACACGTGCGGGATGGGATAGATACCGAGAGTTGAAGAGGGAAGCGAGACGCATTTGTAGACAGAAAAAGAAAGAGGCCGAAATGCGTGAGTACGAAGAGCTTGATAAGCTGGCCGACAGGGGTAATGCTCGAAAATTCTACGAAAAGATGCGGCGGCTTACAGAAGGTTTCAAGACCGGAGCATACTCTTGTAGAACCCCCCAAGGTGATCTAGCCACCGATGCCCAGAGCATACTTAAATTATGGAGGGAACACTTCTCCAGCCTGCTGAATGGCAGTGAGCGCACAACACCAGGAGAAAGCGAACCCGATACCCCAATCGATGACGATGGAGCAGACGTTCCATTGCCCGACCATGAAGAAGTTCGAATAGCAATTGCCCGCCTGAAAAACAACAAAGCGGCAGGGGCCGATGGATTGCCGGCCGAGCTATTCAAACACGGCGGCGAAGAGCTGATAAGGTGCATGCATCAGCTTCTTTGCAAAATATGGTCGGACGAAAGTATGCCCAACGATTGGAATTTAAGTGTACTATGCCCAATCCACAAAAAAGGAGACCCCACAATCTGCGCCAACTACTGTGGGATTAGCCTCCTTAACATCGCATATAAGGTTCTGTCGAGCGTATTGTGTGAAAGATTAAAGCCCACCGTCAACAAACTGATTGGACCTTATCAGTGTGGCTTTAGACCTGGTAAATCAACAACCGACCAGATATTCACGATGCGACAAATCTTGGAAAAGACCCGTGAAAGGAGAATCGACACACACCACCTCTTCGTCGATTTCAAAGCTGCTTTCGACAGCACGAAAAGGAGCTGCCTTTATGCCGCGATGTCTGAATTTGGTATCCCCGCAAAACTAATACGGCTGTGTAAGCTGACGTTGGGCAACACAAAAAGCTCCGTCAGAATCGGGAAGGACCTCTCCGAGCCGTTCGATACCAAACGAGGTTTCAGACAAGGCGATTCCCTATCGTGTGACTTTTTCAACCTGCTTCTGGAGAAAATAGTTCGAGCTGCAGAACTCAACAGAGCTGGTACCATCTTCTATAAGAGTGTACAACTGCTGGCGTATGCCGATGATATTGATATCATCGGCCTCAACACCCGCGCCGTTAGTTCTGCTTTCTCCAGACTGGACAAGGAAGCAAAAGAAATGGGTCTGGTAGTGAACGAGGGCAAGACGAAATATCTCCTGTCATCAAACAAACAGTCATCGCACTCGCGACTTGGCACTCACGTCACTGTTGACAGTCATAACTTTGAAGTTGTAGATAATTTCGTCTAACTTGGAACCAGCGTAAACACCACCAACAATGTCAGCCTGGAAATCCAACGCAGGATAACTCTTGCCAACAGGTGCTACTTTGGACTAAGTAGGCAATTGAGAAGCAAAGTCCTCTCTCGACAAACAAAATCCAAACTCTATAAGTCACTCATAATTCCCGTCCTGCTATATGGTGCAGAGGCTTGGACGATGTCAACAACGGATGAGTCGACGTTGCGAGTTTTCGAGAGAAAGGTTCTGCGAAAGATTTATGGTCCTTTGCGCGTTGGCCACGGCGAATATCGCATTCGATGGAACGATGAGCTGTACGAGATATACGACGACATTGACATAGTTCAGAGCATTAAAAGACAGCGGCTACGCTGGCTAGGTCATGTTGTCCGGATGGATGAAAACACTCCAGCTCTGAAAGTATTCGACGCAGTACCGGAAGCAGAGGAAGCGGAAGACCTCCACTCCGTTGGAAGGACCAAGTGGAGAAGGACCTGGCCTCGCTTGGAATATCCAATTGGCGCCACGTAGCGAAGAGAAGAAACGACTGGCGCGCTGTTGTTGACTCGGCTATAATCGCGTAAGCGGTGTCTACACCAGTAAAGAAGAAGAAGAAGAAGCATAATCATCTTCAACTTTTCGTTCAGTATTGTAACAGATTATGGTAAGTATTAAGGTATGTAGTATTACATTATTGCATTATTAAGGTAAGTATTTTATAATCGATTTTTTTAATTAATTTTAACAATTCAATATTTTACAATTCATATCATTATTTTTGTTTTAGATATACTTGTAGATATGTCGCTTGACGCAACACCGGCCACCTTGACAGGATCAATTTCCTTCAACCTCCATTGGAAGCAAGGCCAGCTTGTGGATGGGACGCTTGATTGTGCCCGCCTTAGTCGCCACTTCTGCGACTCGCACCTTGCCGTCTTGCCCTTCGACGGTTGTGACGACGCGTCCGAGTACCCATTACTATGGCGGCACTTTGTCCTCGTGGACGAGGAAGAGGTCGTTCAACTGCAGATTGCGAGTAGGGTGCAGCCATTTTTTGCCTTCCTGAAGGCCCGTCAGATATGTTGCCATCTCTCGCAGCAACGAATTGGGTCCACTGACACCTGCTCTGGAGGTAATGCTCGCAGGAAGCACCCTATCAGTAAATGCGCTGGGGTTAGTGCCTCGCCGTCGTTGGGGTCCTGGCTCAACGGGGTTAGGGACCGAGAATTGAGGATGGCCTCGACTTCTGTCAGCAGTGTTGAGAGTTCCTCTGCGGTCAGTAGCGCGTTGCCGATTACGCGAACGACGTGATGCTTGGCTGATTTCACCGCGGCTTCCCATAACCCGCCGAAGTGCGGCGCCCTCGGTGGCATAAAGGTGAAGCTGAATCCTTCTTCTGCGGGGAATCCCTTCACTTCTGCTGCTTGGCAAGAAATGCCTCTTTCAGCTCGCACAGCTTGCGGTCGGCGCCGACGAAGTTGGTGGCATTGCCGCTGAATATCTTCGTCGGCATCCCCCGGCGTCTAATGAACCTTTTTAGGGCGAAAATAAATGTATTAGAACATAGGTCCGAAACTAATTCTAAATGTACTGTTTTTGAAGTGAAGCAAACAAAAACTGCTATATAAGTCTTTACGGGTAGTCGACCACGTATTTTTAACGTTGTATATATGGGACCACAAAAATCTACGTCACATATCAGAAAGGGTCGTAACGCTCGAAATTTTTCAACTGGCAAATTTCCCATTATTTGGGTTTGCAACTTCGGCTTGTAATGAAAGCAGTGTGTACAATTTCTTACGGTTCTACTGCAAGCTTCGCTGGCATTAATTAGCCATATGTGTTCTCGAAGAAGCGCAACCAACGCTTTTCCCTAGCGTGGTGATTTCGAAAGTGCAGAAACCGTAAATAAAAGATAACGAAATGCGAATTTTTATTCAGTAATAATGGGAATTTGGCATTGTATGAGAGATGTGCATTTAACAGGCAACCTCCTACTCGGATTAATTTAAAAGAAAGCGACATATCCGAGTACTCATGCAAGAACGGGTTGATTTTTTGCAAGTTTGCGGGTAGCGTCGTGCCTTTAGTCAGCTTTTGGATTTCACTCGCAAACTCAGAATGTTTAATTACCTGGACACTTTTCAAAAAACTCAAGTTTAACTCGTCTGCCGTCAGAGCTCTTCCCACAGTAGGCATTTTTGGTCGTCTGATCCATCGTAATAAATATGCAAACACGCGAAGCAACTTTTGCTGAGAAGAAAATTTTTCTATCGATATTTGCAGAAAATATGACAGCGTTTTTCTTCTTCTCTAAGGCTTCGTTTTCTGGGGAGAGCTGGAAGTGAGCGTTAATTGGCCATTAAGCGGGGTCTTCTAGGAGGAACTGTGGACCGCCAAACCATATAGAATTATTCAATTCGTCCACGTTAAACAACAACGAGACACTTGATCCGCAGGTTTTTCTTTCGTTGGCACATGTCGCCACTGTATATTGTCAGTCAATTCTTGGATTTCGGACACTCTATTTGCGACAAAGGTTTGTAATGCGTTTTTACCCAGTGCAATACAATGTCAGAGTCTGTCCAAAATGTAATTTTCTGGAATCGTCGACTCAACATTAGTGCAACTCGTGACCATAATTTGGCAAGAAGATGTACTGCCGAGAGCTCGAGACGCGGAAGAGATTTGGTCTTCAGCGGAGACACTCTAGCAGATTGGCTTCGTATGTATATGCAGCATCCGTACGCCCTTATTGAAGCATCGGAGAAGCCATGGGCTTGGCATGTAGCAGTCGACTCTAGGTTTACATACCAAGGAATGCTAATAAACGAAAGCTGCAGTAGGTTGGCTTTGAAATTCTGCCAGCTAGTGTCAAGGCGCAATAGAATCGACTCATCCCGATCTAGTTTTTGAATCCAAAGCTCTTGCAATAAGATTTTTGGTTTGGTAACTAATGGGGCTAATAATCCAAGAGGATCGAAAAGGCGAGCGGAGACTGATAGTATGTTTCGTTTAGTAGCTCGCAGATCATTAAAATTGTCATCTAAAACAAATCGAAACAAATCCTCTTTCGGCAACCAAAGGATTCCTAACGTTTTAGTGGATCTTTTGTCATTGAAGCTTAATGACTTTTCAGTGCAATCACTGTCGAAAAATTTAGGGTGGTTCGAAAACCATTTCGTTAAGGTGAATCCGGCCGAGTTTAATATCTGAATTACCTCACATCTCAAAAGATCTAGAGACTCAAAATTTTCGGACCCTGTTAATAAATCATCAACATAAAAGTCTCTTTTGATTGCCAATGAACCGAGTGGATATTTCATTGTATTGGCACCACTGAGCATTTGTAAACACCGTGTTGCGAGAAATGGAGCAGGGGCAGTGCCGTATGTTACGGTGTTAAGACGAAAAATTTGAATTTGCTCAGAAGGATGATCTCTCCACACAATAAGCTGACAATTTCTGTCTTCTTCGTGCACCATTTATTGGCGGTACATTTTATTAATGTCTGCCGTTAAAGCGTACTTGTGTAAACGAAAACGAAGAAGAGTTGAGTACAATTCTTCTTGGATGGTTGGGCCTGCCATCAAAAGTTCATTCAATGAAATTTGAGATGAAGTACGACTCGAAGCGTCAAAAACAACACGTAATTTGGTTGTTGTGCTTTCGAGTCTTAAAACGCATTAATGCGGAATGAAATAGTGTGGCTCACTCGGGAGCTTATTGTTTGTTGGGCTCATGTGACCCAGCGCTCTGTATTCATTCATAAAGTCCAGACACATTTTACGAAGTTCTGGATCTTTCAACGTTCTTCTCTCCAGGGCCTGAAATCGCCGAACTGCGGTTACAAAAGAGTGACCGAGTAACTTACGGTCAGTTTTAAATGGCATTCTGACTTGAAGCCGTCCTGAAGGCAATACTTGAGTTGTTTTCACGAAAAATTTTCACTCTCTTTTTGCTCTTGTGTGAATTTGATACCATTCGTTTCTGAAGGTAATTCGTCCAACGCCCAGAACTTTTGGACCAACGAATTAATTGACGTTAAGTCATCTTCAGATTGGCATAATGTGCTAGTTGCAGAAAGAGGAGGACTTAGATTGCTGGCATATTTGCCAGACACAACCCACCCTAAAAGGGTTTTATGTAGCGTTGGTTGATTAAGGCCACTTTTAATTTGGGGTTTCCAATTCCTATTATGTTTAACGTTTTGTGTTGGCGACGAATTCGCAACTTTTGTGCCAAGTCCTCCGTCATAAAGTTGACTTGGGAGCCTGAGTCCAGTAACGCTCTCGCAGGCAGGTATTCACCATAACTGGTCCTCACTTGAATAACAGCTGTTGCCAACATTACCCGATCCGGCATACTCGCTGTATGCATGGCATGTGTGGTTGATGGTTGCGGATGAGATGCAGCGGGGAAGGAAATCGGGTACTGGTGTAACAATGTGTGATGCGATCGATTGCATACACTTGGACACAGTATGCCCCTTACGCAAGCAATTTATGCATGATTTCACAAACTCGAACCTCTGCTGTACAGGAAGCGCCTTGAACGTGGGGCAGGCAGTTAAATGGTGCTCCTTTGACTTGCATTTTTGACAAGTTGGCTGCTTTGCATCTGCAGCGACTAAAGCAGATTTTGTCCTGTCCATTGGTTGCCGCTTCATGTGGCTCATGCTGGTTGTGGATCCGGATTTCGTCCTCAAACAGGAGGCTCCTTCCGCTGCTAACTGCTGAAATCTTCTATTTAAGGTTGCTTCGCAATCCTTCTATAATGGTAAGTGATCGTAGTCAAGTTGCTCTTCCCACATGGATCGGGTGGCAGAGTCAACCTTTGTCATAACTATATGTATTTTAATGGCGTTTGTTATTTGCTTCTCATCGCCCAGAGATAGCAAAGAGTCATAAACAGGAGACACTTCATCAATCATTGATCGAAACGAAGGCGCGGATGGCTTTGGGATGGTTGGCAGCTCAAAAAGTTTAGAACTTGTATTGAAAAATATCAAGCATTTATTATCATAGAGTTTCTTGAGACTTGCCAACGCTTTCGGATAATTTTCATCCGACATCTGAAACGCTTTAACTGTTCCCAGAGCCTCTCCGGATAGACAATTGACCAAATGGTTAAATTTTTCTATATCTGGGATATTTGGATCATTATGAACCAAGCTCTCAAACAAACTCATAAAGTTTTTAAATTCTGAATATTCTCCCTTGAATTTCGGCAAATTCATTTTAGGGAGTCTTGAGCTGTGAGAAGCTACGAAAGATGTTTCGGCAATTGACGTTCTATTTTTGGCTAAAATATTTTTAATTATTGATTTCGTTTCAACAATTATGTCCTCTAACTCCCCTCGGGCCATGTCATCTTCATCAATCTCTTCAATTTTAGATTGGCATTTCATTAATTTTTCGCTATGCGAATTTAGTATGTCGAGCCGACATTCCAATTCAATCGGATCTAACGACATTTTTCTAAAAGGCCCGTCCTTATTCGCAAAATACTATATTTTGCCAGCGTCCTTTGACACTTTAATGACTTTAAGTCGATTAACTCCTTACTTGGAGAGAGGTTGGCGATAGTTGGCTTTGGCTTGTTCATTTTGCGTGTTTATATAAAATTTCCGGAAAAAAACTACAAAGGTTGGCAACAGATATATTAAAAATCGATAGCGAAAACGAAAAAATATATATATATCGATTCCCAAATATACGAAAGCCAAACCAATAGCAATAGAGGTTGGCAACAAATATTTTGGAATCGGTTACGAAAACGAAAAAAAAATAATATCGATTCCCAAGTGTACGAAAGCCAAACCGATGAGTTATGCAAAATTAGCACTAGCACAGTCGAAAATTTAACGCGAAAAAATATTGTCCAATAATTAAATTTGCGAGAACACGAGATAATGTGCAAAAAAACTGACCGAATTAAGATTTTTAAATTATTCGATTTACAAAAATGTCGCACCTTTATGTAGGCAAATCCGCAATCCCAAAATCCCTTCACATTCACTTCAATATATGTATATTATATATATGTATAATATACAATATATCTAGAAACGATATACTTGTATATATGTATGTATAAATAGGCGTGTAATGTGAAAAGGGAGAGCCAAAAACTGTAAGTGTGCGTTTGCAGTTTTATTATTATTATTGTTTTTTTTTTTTTTTTGTTTGCACCCCTTTCAATAATTCGCACTCATTACCTGGTGCTGTTTGCCGGCGCTTACGTCCCACTGGCACAGGAAAAGCGGCAGCTTGGGATGGCAGCAGCGGAGCGACGACAGCAGCAGCGACGGGATGGCAGCAGCGACAAGATGGCAGCAACGACGTGATGGCAGCAGCGGAGCGAGAATAGCAGCAGCGACGAGATGGCAGCAGCGACAAGATGGCAGCAACGACGTGATGGCAGCAGCGGAGTGATGACAGCAACGGCTGAATATCAACAGCGATGGCGGCAGCGATGCGATGATTTCAACGGGTAGCGGTGAAAACGGGTTGTCTTTTCTACCGGTACTTTGGATTCTACCGGTTGTTCAATCTTGCGGCACTTTAAGCGAACGGGATTTTTTTCTTTTTTTGAAACTGTAACTTACTTTTTTTGAGTAGGCCAAAAACGTTTTGTGCCTTTATTTGTGCCCACCACTGTACCGCACAATAGATCACTTTTCGCACTGGTTAGTACAGCGACCATATTTTTTCTTTCTTTGGTGAATTTCTCGCTTTACGCTTTGTATACGTATACGCACACACTCCACAATACTTCCCTTTTCCTCTTTTTTTGATTTTTTACACTGAGAGTAAGTATTTCAGCACTGCACTTACACTGTATGTATGTAAATATGTATATTATTTTTTACAGATTTTCACTGGCACAATGCCTATACGTATTTATTCTTTTTTTTCAGGTTTCACTGCACGCACTTTATACATACATATATCGATATGAACTTGTATTTATGTGTACATATATTTGGATTTTTTATTCTTTTTATAATTTTTTTTGTGTTATTTTTTGTTTTTGAATTTGTTGTTTTTTCACCTTCACAACCGTGAACACCGAATTCCGAAAACTGAACACCGAAAAGGGTACAATTGGCAATTGGTTTCGAAAAGAATTTTTGCACTATTATTATTTCACTGAGTGTAAATCTTAAGTTAGCTTTTTTATTATTTTTTTTTAAACACGCGTTGAAATTTCTCAAGCGTTTCTGTTGTTCAATATTTTTAGAATGTTCACTTGATGAAACTTCACCAATTGCCTGTACCGGACACTTGATTTGCGGAAAATTGCGGTTCAATTACAATTAACTTCTGCAACTACATGACTTAGCCTAAATCTTAAAACTAACGGGAAAAAACAGTTGTATGCACAAAAAGGAGGTAAGTACAATTCATTTCGCTAACTTATGGTAATAGATTGAGGTGAGTATATTTAACAGTATTAGGGTAAGTATACAATAATATAGTTCAATATTTTATAATTTTTCTAATTCAATTTACTTAATTTTAGTTTTTGGTTTAAGTATATACTTTGTCGCTTGACGCAACAATATGGTCGGACGAAAGCATGCCCAACGATTGGAATTTAAGTGTACTATGCCCAATCCATAAAAAAGGAGACCCCACAATCTGCGCCAACTACCGTGGATTAGCCTATTCAACATCGCATATAAGGTTCTATCGAGCGTATTGTGTGAAAGATTAAATCCCAACGTTAACAAACTCATTGGACCTTATCAGTGTGGCTTTAGACCTGGCAAATCAACAACCGATCAGATATTCACCATGCGCCAAATCTTGGAAGAGACCCGTGAAAGGAGAATCGACACACACCACCTCTTCGTCGATTTCAAAGCTGCTTTCGACAACACGAAAAGGAGCTGCCTCTATACCGCGATGTCTGAATTTGGTATCCCCGCAAAAATAATACGGCTGTGTAAACTGACGTTGAGCTACACCCAAAGCCGTCAGGATCGGGTAGCACCTCTCCGAGCCGTTCGATAGCAAACGAGGTTTCAGACAAGGTGATTCCCTATCGTGCGATTTTTCAAACTGCTTCTGAAGAAAATAGTTCGATCTGCAAAACTAAATAGAGAAGGTACCATCTACTATAAGAGTGTACAACTGCTGGCGTATGCCGATGATATTAATATTAGTTAGTTCTGCTTTCTCCAGACCGGACAAGGAAGCAAAACAAATGGGTCTGGCAGTGAACGGGGCAAGACGAAATATCTCCTCTCATCAAACAAACAGTCATCGCACTCGCGACTTGGCTCTCACGTCACTGTTGATAGACATAACCTTGAAGTTGTAGATAATTTCGTCTATTTAGGAACCATTATAACACCACCAACAACGTCAGCCTGGAAATCCAACGCAGGATTACTCTTGCTAACAGGTGCTACTTTGGACTGAGTAGGCAATTGAAAAGTTAAGTCCTCTCTCGAAGAATAAAAACCAAACTTTATAAGTCGCTCATAATTCCCGTCCTGCTATACGGTGTAGAGGCTTGGACGATGACAACAACCGATGAGTGAGTGAGAGAAAGGTTCTCCGAAAGATTTACGGTCCTTTGCGCATTGGCCACGGCGAATATCGCATTCGATGGAACGATGAGCTGTACGAGATGTACGACAACATTGACATAGTTCAGCGAATTAAAAGACAACAGCTACGCGGGCTAGGTCATGTTGCCCGGATGGACGAAAACGCTCCAGCTCTGAAAGTATTCGACGCAGTACACGCCGGGGGAAGCAGATGAAGAGGAAGACCTCCACTCCGTTGGAAGGACCAAGTGGAGAAGGACCTGGCTTCGCGTGGGATATCCAATTTGCGCCACGTAGCGAAAAGAAGAAACGACTGGCGCGCTGTTGTTGACTCGGCTATAATCGCGTAAGCGGTGCCAACGCCAATTAAGAAGAATAACTGAATTACAAAATGTGATAACTACAATAGCTATAGGAAAATGGCAATTTTAAGCCAATCAATTTTAAATTTAGACGAGATTAAAAGCATAATTAAAAATGAACATGGACGATTGACAATAACTGATTTAATAGATATTCCAAATATAATATATATGATTATAAATATTATGAAGTAAGAGCAATTACACAAAAAGATGGTAAATTAATAATTGATAATGAAATTGCGATATGCAAAAAAGAATATAAAATATAAAAAACTGCAAAACAGCAATGAAAAATACATATTGTAAAATTAATAACAAAAATACTTGCCATGCAGATATTTTGTCCAATAGCAAAGGAAAATGTACAAAAATTAAAGAAAGACATAAAGACATAGATATAATTAAAAGGGAGCAATATTAGTCTCTGGAAATCATACTATAGATGACTCTGCCATAAATGGAGTTTACCTTGTAACATTTAAAAATTATATAAACATTGGTAATATAATTTACGAAAATATTGATTGCAAAATTTGGAATTATTTAAAAAATATTTATATTAATAACATTAAAATTATAGAATATATTGAAACAAAAAATAAAGAATTTAAATTTGAAAACATAAATATTTTGAGTGAACGAATTAAAGAATTAAAAAATCATTAACTTTTCTGGTACATGATTGTAATACTTGCACTATTAATAATAATATAAAGCTATTTTAGAAAGAATTTACAGTAAATCAAAAAATGATACTGAATCGTGAACGATTCATCTTAGAGAGGGGGGAGTTAACGGCAGCAGCCACACAGACTCTTTATGAATAATGTAAACAAATTGTATCCCTACGGTATTACTGCCTGGTCAGCAGAATACTTTAATTCATAAGAAATCGATAAGTAAGCATAATTCAATATTCCATTATTTGTTTTGATAATGAGAATAGTTGGATATTCAATGCTCTGGCATTTCATCACTTAATGTGATGCCAAAGCTTTTTTTAGTAATAAGCATAGAATTCTAAAGATATAAATATAAGTGATTTTACGAATAAAGATCAGTGAGAGTATAAAGTGTAATCAGCGAGCAAGCGTAATACCAACGGAAAATATCAGCGCAACACCTGCTCACAAGCCGAAATGACAAACACAAAACAAAAATAAAACTTAATTACTCAGTATGCAACTGCAAATACAACAAGAAATATGTGCTAACTTTAGTAAGAGGCTACAAGGAAATAGGGAAAGAATTAAGGAATTTAAAAGAAGGCATTACAAATTTTCAAAGAAATCAAGATAATTTACTAACAGAAACAAATCCTCATCTGTAGATATTGAACGCATCAGAAGTAGAAAATAAACTAGAACCTATAAATGTCGAAGTTCAAAAAATAAAATTATTGGCTACAAAGAGAAGACTGAGCATTAACTAGTAATGTTGTTTTATATTGTAAGCCTCTTCTTTCTTTTCAATTTTTCTTTTTCTGTAATTAATGAACTATATTTACTTTATTTTAAATTTTATTGAAATTAAATATTAATAAAATTTGTGAATAAAATTAAGTATATTTATTTTAAAGAAATAACAGTATGATTTATTGAATGAAAGTATTGATTTTAAAAGTACAGTAAATTTGATTTATATTTAAATTAATAAAACATGTTTTTAAATTTATAATGAATTCCCAATAAAAGCTCTGATATAGGGGGATTTGGATTCAGTTTTATCGAACTGTATTGCTTCAAAAACCTCAACTTGAAAAGACTAATTTTTAATAAAATGTGTGTCATACAGCTGTAATTTATACAAATGTTGTGTAAAATGTAAAGTGCCCATACACAACACACAAGTGCGTTTTTTTTGTTTTTCTTTTTTTTTTTTATAGTAGGACGAAGCCACTTCAACCCGCCTAAACCTAACTTACTCCCACCTCATGTGTCACCCACGAGACCACTGGACAAAGTATTACTTCATGGGAGAGAAAAAGGCGGTTGAGTCTCCTCTACTGCTCGGACTGACTGACGCCTAATCTGTTCTAAATATCTCAATTTTGTCATAATTAGATTTGCCGCTCTGCTGACAGCATTCCACTTTACAGAGGACTCGCACATATGTGCTGTCAAATTTTCCACCGTGATACTACCTCCCAGGGTGGTTTTCAACATTTCACCTATACTTGAAAACCGTGGGTAATAAAAGAACACGTGTTCAGAGTCTTCTATACACTCTGTACACGTCGGGCAGTATTGACTAAAGTCATGACGATATTTGAATAGATAGCTTCTGAAGCAATCATGCCCACTGAGTATTTGGGTAAGGTGGAAATCCAGATCTACATGTTTCCTACCTAACCACGAGTGTATGTCCGAAATCAGTCGGTAGGTCCACCGTCCTTTGCATGAAGCTTGCCACCGCTGCTGCCACATTGCAATGCTTTTTATTCTCTTTTATCTTTTTGCTGTGGTAGACGTCTCTGATAAGTTAGATATTCGCGCGAATTCGTCTCCCTGGCTAATACCTCAGCAGCGTCATTTGAAATGGTTCGGAAAGCACTTATCACATGTATTGCTGAAAGCCTATGCACTGTGTTAATAGGTCTATCATATGATTTTATTTCTAGCGCCTGTATCCATATTGGAGCCTCATACTGGATCACTGAACTTATTGCCTTAGCTATTAAACATCGTCGGCTGTAACGCACACGGCCTTTATTTGCTATCATTCTAGATAACGCATTATATATTTGATTTGCTTTACTTGTCGCATTTTCCAAGTGGTCTTTGAACTTGAGCCTTGAGTCCACTATTATCCCAAGATACTTCAACCGCGGCTGTGAAGTAATTTCACATGGATGGTCAGCGATATTTTCTCCTCAATTTTCCTTGAGCTTATGAGCAGGACTTCTGTTTTCTGCTCACCCAGCTCTAGACTCATGGTAGCAAAAAATCTGCGCAGACCATTTATGCTGTCATTGCATTTGATAAGGAGGTCGTCCAGATGTTTAACTACAGCTACCACTATGAGGTCATTCGCATAAGCGATTGTTTTCACATTTTTTGGTTGCGGTATTCTTAACACCCCGTCGTACATTAGGTTCCATAGAAGCCTAAAACCGAGCCTTGCGGTACTCCACTGGAGATATTGTAGCTTTGAGCGCCCTCGTCCGTCTCGTATAGCAATCTCCTATTAACTCATTAATAACTCATTTTAATATTTATCAGATAATGCGGCGCGTGTATATCGTATAGAGCTTTTATTATATTTGTCCACTTTGCAGAGTTGAACGCATTCTTCATATCCAGGGTTATTAGCGCGCAGTATTTTTTCCTACCGCCTTTCCATCTTTTTCCATTTAGTGCACATTTTGCAGTATCAACTACTTCTCTTAGTGCGTCAATAGTGGACCTCTTTTTAATGAAGCCGTATTGTCCTCTGATAATCCGCCGGCTTTTTGAATTGCTATCTCCAAGCGGTTTCTAACAATGCTTTCGTACACTTTCCCAATCGTGTGGCTTATTTGGCTTTGGCAGCAGAACCAGACGCTGTATCTTCCACGGATCGGGGAATATCTCTTCTAATATACACGCATTGTACATGTTAACAAATAATCTGGGCCTTAGAGTTATGGCATCTTTAAGGGCTCTTTTTGGTATACCCTCTATTCCAGGCGCTTTGGAATTTTTATATCCAATAGTTCGTCTTCTGTGACTAATAGGGGTGGCTCCGTAACTTCGTTTCATTTAATATAGGAAATGGAGGCATGTGTCGGGGATAGCGCTTGGACAACATTTTTCATAAATAATGCGTTCTTGGGTTGCTGCGACTTATTCTTGAATTTCGACATAAAAATTTTGTATGCTGTTCCCCAGGGGACTATATTAGCTTCTTTATAGAGCTTTTCGAAACATGACCTCTTACTACGGATAATGGCTGACTTCAGGAGCCTTTTTTTTGGCATTTAAATGATCCTCCGAGGCTGATTTCATTGCCACCTCCCTGGGTACGCTGTAGGCGGCGTCTAGCGGAGTGACAAAGCTTCCTCAGCCTTGCAATTTCGTATTTCCACTAGTATACCGACTTTCGTTCATTGTTATAATATCTCGTCCTGCGCATAGTTGCATCGCATGCCGCAACTAGTTCCTTCTGCACAGCGGATACTAAGTGGACTGCGTTCTCGCCTGATGCCTTTGCTGCATTCCAGACGCAGCAAAAACGTCAGTTACCAACTCCGTTTCTTGGAAGAACGAAACTTCAGCAATTATAGCAATATGGTCACTATTTGTGTACATATCTGACACCTTCCACTTAGTATGCCTGCTAAGTGCGTCCCTTTTGAAAGGTATTTTGTGTGCCACTGTTTAAAATCATAAGGTGTTTTTGACTCAAGAATTCTAGAATGAGGCGACAACGATGATTAGTAATTCTGCTACCATGCGTTAAAATCTCCCGCTATTAATATTGGCGAAAATCTTCAAATTTGCTAATTGTTCCGCTAGGACGAGCATAGCAGCTTGCGAAATATATTCCTTCTATATTCGCCCATATAAAGCCGTTATGGGATTCGTTGGAACGTGATGTGAAGGCTTGACCTTTGCAGGCCCGTATTGCCGCTTTGCCACTTATATCTTTACTCCAAGTGCTTTCCGAACGTTGAGAATATTGTTCGCTTAATAAGGCGACATCTATGTTTTCTTCTAACACCGTCTGTTTTAGAAGGTCTTGTGCTGCAGCG
The DNA here is from genome assembly GCA_027475135.1 of Bactrocera correcta. Lineage (NCBI taxonomy): Eukaryota > Metazoa > Arthropoda > Insecta > Diptera > Tephritidae > Bactrocera > Bactrocera correcta. Next base: position 74,144,853 of record CM050322.1, on the reverse strand, counting down.
CATTGGTTGAGATTTAGTTGCAATATCTTCATTTTTTCGTTGACTTCAGCATATCTTCGTAATTAGGGCAGGCCGTACTTAGAACGGAGTGCTCCCCTTTACAGTACAGTGTACAAAGGTAAGACCTATCAATGGGGCTGCGTTCGATCTGTATGTGTGCGCATGTCGCTTACTCGTGTATGGGTTTGTGCGCATACCGATCCATGTTCGCGAAAATATTTGATTTTTTACGATCGGTGCGCGCACATGAGTGACGTGTATGGCTTTGTGTGCGCACAAAATCTCATTTCTCTCATATCGCCGCACAGTGAAGATCGCGGACATTTTTGTTTTTAATTGACAAAAAAAGGTCTTTGATCAAAAAATTTTAATTTATGTTGCTTAAAAATATGTCTTATCTTGACTTTTCTTATTATTTTTAGTTTAAATAAAAGATAATTTAATGCCAACGATAAAAAACTTTGCCCCAATTCCATACAACGTTTAGTTTTTTTTTCTACCCTGCCCGCCAATTGAGAATAATCGTAAGAATGAAAAACCGAGAAATCGCGTTTCAAAGTTTTCGCTTTTTGCCCAAGCGCTCATATACATACATATCTGCTTGGTGCTTGGTCACTATTTGCCTTCTAGCTTCGATAATATTTCGAATTCCCATCTATAATTTTGTGGACATATTCTTAGACATTTTTTAAAGAGATTTGACCCAAAAATAATTGTTTGAAGCTTCTAAAGCAGACTCCCTCCTTGATAAATATTTCCTATCAGAATTTATTGATCTTATAAAAAATGAATTGGCAATTTGGCAAACGAATAGTCATAAATATAAAAATAAAATTGATAAAAATAAAAGTTGGAATAACTTATTAACGAAATACAAAAGAATAGATAAAAGTGCTATATTAGCAATAAATTCGATATGTTCCGCTTGCCTGTCGCATATGTTAACTGTGTGAAGAACGAACGCAAAATGGATTTGTGTGCCGCGTATGGGCGAAAGGAATTCACACAGATCAAGCGCACACGTGTGTCGTGTATGGGCCCTTATAACGCCCAGCAAACGTTAATAATTTAGTAATGCAATTGCTTAGCTTTCAGTACACACCTCCATCGACTTTTTAGAACACATTTTTTCTCTAAAAAGTCGATGGAGGTGTGTACTGAAAGCTAAGCAATTGCATTACTAAATTATTAACGTTTGCTGGGCGTATATATATAGGTACACACGTATATATATATTCATGTTTTCGTTGAGTTGACCTTAGCATACCCGAAATACGCTCACTCTCTTATTCCACAACTAAGCCTAATGTGGAACCCAATTCTATGTTAATACGACATTAAGCATTTACTATATACATATATATTATTACAACATGTTTAGAGTATAGGAATGTAACTTTCCACCCTTTGATTTGAGATTATCCTGAATCTCATTACAAAAATATTATATATAATAATTTTATTAAATTTTAATTAACTCAGTAGTTTTTTTTATAAATGTGTAATTTGTAAACATTTTTAATTTGGAGTTGTTTTAAATATGATTTTGATATCTTAGCGTATCTATGTATAGCGCTTAAACAAAAAAAAAACGTTGTTTTATAGTAATATTAATACAAATTATGATAGTTAATTATTGTTTTATAACGGGTGATTTTTTTGAGGTTAGGATTTTCATGCATTAGTATTTGACAGATCACGTGGGATTTCAGACATGGTGTCAAAGAGAAAGATGCTCAGTATGCTGTGACATTTCATCATGAATAGACTTGCTAACGAGCAACGCTTGCAAATCATTGAATTTTATTACCAAAATCAGTGTTCGGTTCGAAATGTGTTTCGCGCTTTACGTCCGATGAGCGATGAGGCTCATTTCTGGTTGAATGGCTACGTAAATAAGCAAAATTGCCGCATTTGGGGTGAAGAGCAACCAGAAGCCGTTCAAGAACTGCCCATGCATCCCGAAAAATGCACTGTTTGGTGTGGTTTGTACGCTGGTGGAATCATTGGACCGTATTTTTTCAAAGATGCTGTTGGACGCAACGTTACGGTGAATGGCGATCGCTATCGTTCGATGCTAACAAACTTTTTGTTGCCAAAAATGGAAGAACTGAACTTGGTTGACATGTGGTTTCAACAAGATGGCGCTACATGCCACACAGCTCGCGATTCTATGGCCATTTTGAGGGAAAACTTCGGACAACAATTCATCTCAAGAAATGGACCCGTAAGTTGGCCACCAAGATCATGCGATTTAACGCCTTTAGACTATTTTTTGTGGGGCTACGTCAAGTCTAAAGTCTACAGAAATAAGCCAGCAACTATTCCAGCTTTGGAAGACAACATTTCCGAAGAAATTCGGGCTATTCCGGCCGAAATGCTCGAAAAAGTTGCCCAAAATTGGACTTTCCGAATGGACCACCTAAGACGCAGCCGCGGTCAACATTTAAATGAAATTATCTTCAAAAAGTAAATGTCATGAACCAATCTAACGTTTCAAATAAAGAACCGATGAGATTTTGCAAATTTTATGCGTTTTTTTTAAAAAAAAAGTTATCAAGCTCTTAAAAAATCACCCTTTATTTTTACAATTTTATTTTCAATAATGGTAAGTATATATTTAGGTATGTAGGTTATATACATATATTCGGAATTCAAAAACAAAGTATATATATATATATTTATATATATATATGTATATTTTTAATATATACAAGTATATTGTGCATTACACTGAAGGGGATAGATTTGTGTTATAAAATGGGTTAATTGTCGTTAGAGTTTCTATTGTCATTGTTGTCATTTGCGAATTTAAAAGACGTTTAATATTTGAGGTATGTACGTTTTCTAGATTTCTTTTAATAAATTTTGGTTCTTTTTTGTGTCTAACGCTTTTGTAATTTCGAATAAAACCTTCTCTCCTTTTTCCTAGTTAATTTTCCTTTCTTGTGTTATGTTTAGAAATGATCTTCTATTTTGCTTCTTCTAACCGATTTTTAATTATGTTATGGTTAACTTTGTTGTTTTGAACATCTAAAGGAGTAGCTTTTATTGTGGTATGAATTGAATTGTTATAAAGTTGTACGGCTTTAGACATGTGAATGGTAATTGGAACTTTGTCTTCTAAATTTAGGGTTCTGGTACATTCGGTAAGAGTATTTTTTATTCTTTCTACATCTGAATTTCCCGTATGACTATGTTTTAGTGGTATGAAATTATATATTTCCTCCATTTAAAAATTCCCGGATTGGTTTTGAATTAAATTCATTATCGAAAACAAACTTTTTTATATGGCCTTTAATTGACAAAAATTCATTAATTTTATTTATGATCATTTGACTCTTTCTATCCGGTAAATGCAAAGAATGACATGTTTTGAAAATTTATCGATAAATATTATAAATGACTTTTTACTGTTAACATAAGTATCTATATGAACAATTTCATTAATTGTATTTGTGTTTCGGTAATTTGAAATTTAGCTTTCTTCGGATTTCTATCATATTTTCCACCATTACATATGTCGCAATTATTTATTATTTCATGGGTTTTAATTTTTAATTCTGGACGATATACTTTTCATTCCCTCGTAAGTTAAAATAATGACTGAATGTCCTTCTTCGATTTTATGGAAAAACGATATTTGTCTCTTTAGTTCGTATTCATCTTCGATGTCGTTGGCAAAGTTTGTACAATTTACAAAAGAAATATTTTGATTGTTTGCGAATGAATTTAAAAGTATTTGTTCCACTTCATTATGTTTTGTTTGCATTAAGCTCAAAATATATAGCGATCTTACCTTTTTCAAAATGTTTATTTACAATATTAATGGCGTTGTGAGAGTTAATATCTCTTATATCGACAAAAATGCGTTTGTTTTTGAACTAAAATTAATTGCTGTTTGAAGCGATTTACGACTGTATTGAGAATGTTAAAGTGATTACAAAGATTTTCTTCCTGAGAATGGCTACTTTGGACTTCTATTGAAAGCTTGTTGTTCACCAGCGTTTAAATCTTTTATTTGCAACATTTTGTTAAGGGTCATTCCCAAATTTTCGGAATTCACCATGTTTATTTCATCACTATTAATACAACTTAGAAAATCTGCTATTTTATTTTCTTTACCGGTTATATAATCGATTTTTGCATCGTACTCTCCTAATTGAACCAGCCAACGTTGAAGTCTTGGATTTATATCCTTACCAGAATTTTTCTTCTGTAGCCATTTAAGTGGTTAATGATCTGTTTTTAGATCAAATTTTCTTCCATATAAGTAGGGTCTCTAGTATTTTACTGACCACACTATTGCTAATAGTTCCTTTTCGATGGTTGAGTAGTTTTTCTCGTGAGTATTTAATGTGCCTGAAGCATGTGAAATTGGGTGATCGTCTTGTGTGGGAACTGCACCAATAGCAAAGTTGCTAGCATCTGTAGTTAATTTAAATCTTTTTTATAAAAATTTGATACCTTAAAATGGGGGGATTTGTAATAATATTTTTTAAATTTTCAAAAGCGGTTATTTAACTTGGGTTATTAACGTTAATTTTTGCATCTTTTTACAGATATGCGACCATAGGATACGCTATTTTAGAATAGTCTTTTATAAATTTTCTATAGAAACCGGTAATGCCTAAGAAAGATTTTATTTGCTTTTGAGAAATAGGTAACTTTAGTTTTTGGATAACTTCAACTTTGTTTCGATTTGGTTTTATTCCTTTTGGAGTTAGTATATGGCCTAGAAAGTCTGTTTATTTCTTTAAAAAACTGCACTTTTCTAAACGTATTTTCAATTTTACTTGTTTTAGTTTTGTAAAAATTTTCCGCATATTATTTATATGTATTGAAAAAGAAGTAGTAAAAATCAAAATGTCGTCTAAGTATACAACGCATATCTTTTCTATAAAATCTTGAAGTACTGAGTTCATAAGACGTTGGAATGTCAATGGAGCATTTTTAAGACCGAATGGCATTTTTATGAATTCATAATGTCCTAACGAAGTAGAAAACGCTGTTTTCTTCCTATCGTCTTCATCTACCAGTATTTGATGAAATTCTTTCGCGAGATCGATAAGAGGAAAAATATGATGCTTTTCCTAGTTTATCCATGATACCATCGATATTAGGTATCGGGAATTTATCGCTAATAGTAATTTCGTTTAATCTCCTGTAATCGACGACGATACGGCATTTTTTATTTCCGTCTGCATCCGCTTTTTTGGGGACTAATTGCTTTCTCTAATTATATTATGTTCTAACATTTCTTTTATTTGTTTTTGTATTTCTAATTTATGAACTTGCGGATACCTATAAATTTTCGAATATTCTATCGTTTGTTGTAATAATTTGATGTATGATTTCATGCGTAAAAAAAGTTTATCTCCTTATTTGAAAAATAATTCGTTAAATTCTTGTAATAGATCTTTTATCGATTGGCTTTCTTCGATATTCAAATGATTCAAGTTTAAGTTTTTCATATCACTGAATTCGAGTGCGTAAATTTCCGTTGTTTTCATAAGGAATTCGTTGATCAAAATGAATTATGTTTCCTAATATTTTAATAAATGAGTTTTTTACATCAATTTTAGCTTTAAGAGGAATAAGAAAATTTTGTCCTATAATACCTTCGTATTTGTTGCTGTTAAAATCTAATACTTTCCATGATAAAAAACATAAGATGTTAAATTCTTTCGGAAAATCCGTAACAATTTTATATTTTATTTCATTAATTCCGTTGATAGTTCCAAAGCATAACGGTTTGGAAAGTTTTTCCTTCTGAAAATTTTCGAATAGAGCGTTTGGTTTTACGAGTATAATGCTAGTTGTTGAATTAGGCATTTAATTCTGTGATTTTCTATTGTTACTAGGGCTATTCAGCATTTGGTGCAAATGGTCTTGCATATTTGCAATTGCAAATGAGCGAGCATATTTTCGCTTTTACGCTAACAAAATGTACAGCGATGCACCTGCTACACCCTTGCAAAGAAGCAACACTAAAACGCCATTGTATTATTTGCAACACTGGTTTGCAAATTATCAACTGTTGTCAAAAATAAAAGCAAACAAAAAAATATTACACGTGAAAAACCAAACAAAAAGTTGAGTAAAAAAGAAATCCTGAGTATACTGGATTTCTTGCAGATTTAAGTGATTAATTTCAACAATTTATGTAACAATAATTTTAGTTTTAATAAGCACCAACAGCTTAAATTTTTTACAAAAAGCTCATTGAGAGCAAAAAAATAGACGCAACGTGGGATTTATTCGGTGGAACCTGAAGGCTTCATTCAAAATAGCAAGCGATTGGCGAATGTCAGCTGGAGCAGGCTTCTTGAATCTGATGCCGGGACGTCGAGTGTTAAAGGTAAGCGTAAATTTTGTCTAATGTATATATTTCAGGCAAAGTGTTGCAGATGTGCCAACACCTTAATCAGCTTAAACATATTTTTAGGAAAGAAGCCACAAGTGAATTACCATTTGAAGTGGTTGATTGTGGCAGTACGTCCATAATGAATGAAAGCGGGGCCATCCAAATACTGGAAATCACTTTCTGATGTCGGCGAAGAAATTGCGTTTCCAATTTACATTGCCAATATTGAAAATCTACCATCAGGCAATGTAAGTGAAGTGATTGTTCCTGAAAAAGCAAAAGATTTCGCGGAAAAAATAAAAAAAAAACATGTCCCAAAATCATCTGCTGCAAATCTTGTTGCTTTTCAAGTCGAGCGTAGGCAAATGTTTAAAATGAAAATGGAATGGGAAAAAGATCACGCTTTGAATGAAAGAAGATTGCAGGCAATTGAAAGAGGTAAAGCTGAAATAATATTCAAGAACCGTGAATTGGACTTAAAAGACTTAGAATAAGAAAAGGATGAACGGTTGAAAAAACTTCAAATTGAAAAGGAGGAACGCTTGCAAAGGTTCGAAATTGAAATGAAATATAAATAATTTTTATGTACTTTATTTATCCCTATTTATTTATCTCTGTACTTTATTTATATTTGTATTTTAAAATATGTAGTTCCAATTACTGTTGAGATGAATACTTATTTAATACGGTTTTTGATGTTTTGCTATCTTTTATCATTCAAAGCGTTATCTTTGTCTTTTAGTTTCTCCAACATTTTTGGGTATATGCTCATCAGGCTCAATAGAATCTTCGGTAGTAGTTGATGGATCTGAACCATCGTCGAACGAAGTGGAACCATTATTAATTAAAATGTGGAGAATAAAGCAGACAAGAAACCAATCGCATTATAATTTATGTTTTTTTTTTTTGTTATATAAACGCATCCTTAGCTGCTTAAGGCTTCCAAATCTTTCTTTTCAAAGCCCAAAACTATGCTCTACTCTAAACCGGTATTTACTGTGCCGTAAATTAAATGCAATTATGGCATTTCTATCCAACTGTCTTGCGTTGCTTCTGTAAGAGGTTATTAACGTTGCAGATAAAGGATATGCCGAGTCCCCAGCAATCCATTGCTGAGAAGAAAAATACTGATCCTTTGTTAAAAGAGTGAGCTATTTCGATATATACGGGCAGCATGCCAGCTTTCAGGGTGACCTACCACAACATGTCGAATTACTCGTTTATAGTCTCAAACTATTTGTGCTTTTATTGAATATATGTGATTTCTGGAGAAGTATGATGTATGGTCCTCAATTGGCGATTCTACTAATTTAATCTCGCTTCCATCAATATGTCCAATACAAAACGGCAACTCATCAAAGGTATCCGATACTATTTTCGATCGTTCAACCTCATCGGGCCAATATATATACTTAGATTGGTGACGCAGGAACACTCCTAAAGATTTTTTTTGTTATTATCGATATAGTTTCGCCATCTCCCACTCCAAAAATTGTCGCTTTTTTCTATATGCTGCGCTTTCTCCCGACGAACCCAATCGAAACAGTGTGATTGCTGATTGCAATTCGACAGAAAATTGCTTACATGAGTGCACTTTGTTGAATTCCTCATCGTTTTTTATTAAATCAACCAGCATATTATATTGGTCTCTATCTACTCTTAACATTTGGCGGAATCGGTCTTCGTCCAGTGTTGTCAAAATATTATTGCACCAAATGTGTGACTTAGGTATTGTGCTATAAACCCCTCGCCGACATTCCATAGTGACAGATATATTGTCAGAAAATCCATCTAACACTGCATCCACTGCGTCATCATCAGTTTCGATTTCTAGGAGAAAATTGTTATTAACTGAAATTCTGCATAAAAATATTTCTTACCTTCAATATCCATAATTTCTTCAGAAGCTTCATCAATTAAAGCGTCAGTTAGTTTTTCTTTAAAACTTTTTTTCAGCATATTTCCAATTTGTGCGACAATTTTATTTACACCCAATATTTTTCTTCACCGATCAGCTGTGAATTAATGGTATTTGCAAGGGTTGCACAGAAATCACAAAAAAGGCGTTCATTGTTGATGGAAAATATTTGCAATTGCATAATTTTGCAAACTCAGATACACCAGATTCTGAATTGCCCTACTGTTATTATGTGGAATTGAGTGTTTGAGGCGGTGTTAAAAAATTTACTTTTTTTTCTTCACCCTTGCCAATTTCCATCAAATTTGTATTATTGGACAAACGACTTGTACTTGGTTTGTAACCGACGCTCATATGAGAGCTTTTATTTTGTCTCGGTAAATTTGTTTGTATTTTATTTGTAGAATTGTTATACCCGTAATCGTAATTATTCCGATTGTTGTAATTGCTATGATTAAAATTTGTAATACGTATGTAATTGTTATTGTTCCCGCTTTGTCGTCTATTGGTTTGGATTGTATATTGTCTGAAATTTTATTATGTTCATAAAATCTATAATTTTTCTTGAAACCTTCGTAATTTACTTTGTTTTTATCGACACATTTTCGATGTCTATAATATATGTAGGACCGCTCGTGTTGAGCCTCCAATGACGAGATATAGCGTACGGCCAACCGACCGATATATACTTAGAAAACGTCGCGGACTCGCTAAGTCCGGTTTGCTGAAACCAATGGCTGCTGCGCACAAATAAACTGGATAAATTTCGCTTCACAAATCTATTGTTCACTTTATTTAATTCCACTTCGTATAACTATCACTTTACAAATGTTCAATTGCTTTTCTTAAATACTTAACTGGCGCTTTACAATATAATTACTTAGAGGCTTTAATACGAGTACACTTTACTGGTCGCCGTCCGCTATCCAAGTGCCGTCCGTTATTGGTTTTTTTTTCATTCGCGTTCCCTTTGCGTTCAGTCAGTGTTGTCGTGTGTCAAAAACGTTCAGTCCGCACGGTCGCATTTCTTAGTCCTACAACTCGGCCATTCCTGACCACTTGTTCGCGTCGAATAATGCTACCACCTTTTCATATAGTCCACAGGGGTCGATGTTGTTTTTGGTCCCCCATTATTTCCAACCCTTTCTACCTCATATCGACCGTGTTTTAGTCGTTTAGTCACTTTGTATGGTCCTAAGAATTTCGGTCGTAACTTGATTTCGTTACCATATTGTGTCCGTTTCATTGTAACCAAGTCATTAATGTTATATTCGATTGCCTTTTTACGTTTTCTATTAAATGACTTCATATTCTGTTCTTGAATTTTCTGTATGTTTTCTTTAGCTATTTCACGTAACTTATCACGTCCATCGTTTAACTCCATAATTGCTTCGTTTTCTAAAATTTCGTTTAAGTCAAGGTCTTCTTTTACCCGCATGTCGCAACCTGTTAAAATCTTAAATGGGGCCTGTTTTGTACTTCGATTTGGCGAATTATTTATAAATTGCTGAACCTTCCCGATATACCTGTACCACTGTGAGGTATTCGGATGAGACAACTTAGCTAACATTGATATTATTACCCTATGTATTCGATCCACTTGTCCATTTCCTCTTGGCACCCCCGTCGTAATGAGTAGATGCCGAATACTGCTATTATCGCAATAACTTTTAAACGCTTGTGAAGTGAACGCTGATCCCCTATCAGATATAATTCTACGCAGGTTGCCGAAATAGTCAGCTTGTTTCGAAAGCCTATCTATAACCACCTCCGCGCTTGTATCTTTTTTTGCGTAGAGCCACACAAATTTTGTAAAAGGGTCGATCACAACTAAAATATATTTGTACTGTTTCCCGGTCGTTGTCATCGGACCTACATGATCTAAGTGAAATGTCCCTAAAGGATAATCTTCTTTCTCAATTGGCGACAATAGTCCTTCCAGTTTGCCACACTTTGTGTTCATTATTAAACATTCGGCACAGCTGCTTACTACATTTCTTACTTTTCCCTCGAGCCCTGGAATGTAGTAGTATTTCTCTACACAATCACATGTCTTTTCAATTGAAAAATGTCCTTGCTTATGTGCTAACGAAATGATCTCATTCTCCATTTGCTTAGGTACCACAATTAGTTCCTTTGCCGGATCCTTGTACAATATGTCACGAGAGATAAAAAAGTCTTCGTAAGAATTATTTTCCAGTATTTTCCGAATTGCCCTCGCCCATTCATCCTTTTCCTGTGCCTCTTTTAATCTATGCTGAAACGATTCGTCTACTAACATACACGCTAACCTACTTAAAGTATCGACATGCTTCATTTTAGATCCTGACCTATGTTCTATAGTATAATTAAATTCTTGCAAAAACATTGCCCATCTAGCTACTCGTGGCGGAACGTCTTTCTTCCTTAATGTCATAGCAAATACGTTGCAATCCGTTACAATTTTGAATTCCAAATCTAATAAATAAAGTCTCCATTCCTTTAGTGCGTTGACGATGGCGAGTACTTCAAGTTCATAAGAATGATAGTTCTCTTCCGCTGAACTTGTTTTCTGGCTCATGAATTGCACTGGATGATATGATTCATCCTCTGCCGTCTTTTGCAACATTACCGCGCCATACCCGAGCTTTAATGCATCTTTTATGAACTTACGTAATTGCATTTGGGTTATATAATTCTAAAACTGGAGATCGTCATAGCGAGGACTTAAGTTGCTCGAAAGCAATCGCCTGCTCTTCCTCCCACTTGAAATGTTGATCTTTTCTCAAAAGATCTGATAATGGCTTAGCCACTAGCGCATAGTTTTGAATAAACCTCCGAAAGTAGGATGTTAAACCTAAAAATGGCTTTCTTGAATGGCTTTCTTGTCTCTAGGTGGCTTGAACGCTTTAACCGCTCTGGTTTTCTCATCTGACGGATGAATTGTGCTATCTTCGATTACATACCCCAAAAAATTTACTTTACGCTTCAAAAAAATTACACTTTTTCCACTTAATTTGTAGTCCAGCATCTGATGCTACTGTAAGAATTTTCTTTAGTTTTATTAACCCCTCTTCCTCGTCTATGGATGGAATAATTAAATCATCCATATAAGTGACTACACTTCCCTCATCATTTAGGTCTTTAAAAATCGAATGGTTAAATCTACAGAATACCGCTGGTGAATTTGAGATACCAAACGGCACAAATTTAAATTCAAATTGGCCTTTCATTGTTATATATTTTCTAGAACTTTCTTCGACAGGAACATGCAAAAATCCGTTAGCCAAATCTAATATGGTAAAAACTTCATGTCCCTGGAGCTTCTCGATTACCTCGTCAATTAATGTCATTGGAAAATTATCGCGCTGAATTTTCTCATTTAATTTGCGATAATCGCAACATAACCGTTTTGATTTATCTTTTTTAGACACAAGCACAATCGGCGACGCGTAATCGGATACGCTTGAAGTAATAATGTCTTCATCTAGCCATTGCTTTACTTGAGCATCTATGATTATTTGATCTTGAAATAATACACGCCTATGTGGCTGATACACCGGTACATCGTCCTTTAAAACAATTTTCATTTCTACCGGGGAAAATTTGATTCTTTTTGGCTCATATTGAGCAATCAGCTTTTCCACTTCTAACATTTTTCCCTTATCGAGATGTGACAAGTCATACGTTGATTCCGGATCCTGTTCATCTATACAAATCATACTAAAAGCTGCTATTGCTGCCTCTTCTGCAATTTTACCATTATACTTCTTGTTGTCCTCCTGACAAATATCTGGTTTATACTTCCTTAGAAACCTATAGCTATCCTCGCTAACAATTAAATCGACTTGACCCAAAATTGATCGTCCTATTAATGCCGGATATTGAAGATCCCTATTGTTGACAATATGAAAAATGATATTTATCTCAATATCATCTACTTTAGGTCTGGTTTCGAAACTACCTAACGTGACCGCCCAACACTCTTTTATCTTTGTTTGACTTAACTTTTAGATTAAGTTTTTCGACTGTATCTACCCTTATGAAACACAAACGACTACCTGTATGAACTAACGAAGGAAAAATTACATTCCCTACCTTTACCATTTTAAACTTTATTCCAAAATCTGCCTCTGAAGGTTTGAACAGTACTTCGGTAATTGTATTTAAATTGTCCCTTCCACCTTTCGTTTGAACTGTCGGACATTCGTGGCGTTTATGGCCGACTTTGTTGCACTTGTAACATCTAAATTGTTGACTCGTGCAATCCTTTGCTATATGCGAAGTTTCGCCACATTTGAAACATGCGCGGTTTTGAATGGAACGTTGAGTATTTTCCTTCCTATCTTCCTTGATACTAACTCTGTTTTCAACTTCCACCTTTTGTTTATATTTAATTTTCTCTTAAATTTTTATTTGCTCTTTTAATTCCCTTATACTTCTTGCTTGGTATAAAACCGACTTGCTCAATTTTGAATCGGTTTTACCCGTTTCCATATTTCCATTAAGGCATATAAAAATTCAATAAATGTTTCGTTTGGTCTCTTTTGACGATTCCTTAAAAGCCTATGTGCCTCAGCTGATGAAAATGATATTTCGAATTCGTCAATTAAAGCTTGTTTTTAAGATATCCAATCACGGATACCGGTTTGGCTTCGAATAAATGCCCTACCTGCTCCTCTGAGAAGCTGTTTTGCGTAAATAAATTTATGGATTTCCGACCAGCCTACTATATGTGCGTTTTTTTCAAAAGATTCTGCCCATTGATTTACTTCCTGCCCGTCTGTACCGTTAAATGACGCTGAACTTTCTTCAATTTCTCTAAATGTAAAATGAGGAACCGTGAGTGGCAGCGGACCTTTACCCAACACACTTTCACAAAGCGGCTCCACTGATTCGACCTCACTCTCGCTTTCATCGTCATCGTTTAGAAGACCGTAGTATGTCAGAAGTCTGTCTCGTAATTCCTTCTTGCGTCCATTTGTCGGTAGCCCTGCTTCTTTTAACATTTCTTTTAACATTGTCACTGTCATGTTTAATATGGTCTGAGCCTCCATTTTGAGTACTCCTTTACAATATGCAATACAACAAATGATATAAGTATATACGACATTATGTTACAATGTTAATTTAATAAAAATTAATTTAAATTTATAATATAGAAATAAATTATAAGCAATTTAAAAACACTTAATAATATGAACGTAACCTGTAATTCTCGATGTACGCTGCCGTTACCAATACATTTTTCACCGCTTCACGCCGACTCTGCTGCTGCAACCCGTTCGTTGCCAACTTGATCGTAACGCGTAACGCTCGCTGTCTGTTACGCTTATGCACCTGTGTTGCCGTATCCACTACTTCTGCTGCGCTATTGCGGCGCAACCGTTTTGATGAATATTTCGCTTGATAACCTGAACTGTCTCCGATTAATGTGTTGCCGATTCTTCTGTGCTGTTGCTGAGCAACCGTTTCCGCACACAGCTCGTTTCTACACACTACTCGTTTGAAAACACGAGCCAACTGCAACCTATGCGTTGCCGATTCTGCTGCGCTGTTGCGGCGCAACCGTTTCCACACTGCTCGTTCGAAACCACGAGCCAACCGCAACCGACTCGTTGCTGACGCTCAACCTCGCTGATTGTTACACTTGTGTACGTGTGTTGCCGTCGATCTTGTACTCTTCGCTGTTTCTGATGCGCTATTGCGGCGCAACCGTTTCGCTGTATGCCTGTTTGCCGACGCAAACCAACTCCAACTTGATTGTTGTACACGTACCGTAACGTCGCTGCTTTCTATGCTTCTAGAAAACTCTTGCACTCTTCGCTGATTCTGATGTGCTTTGCGGCGCAACCGTTTCGCTGTATGCTTGTTTGTCGACGCAAACCAACTCCAACTTGATTGTTGAACATGTACCGTAACGTCGCTGCTTGCTATGCTTCTAGAAGACTCAAGTGTACTAAAACTGTACTTCCCTGTATTTTGTGCACCTCCAAAAAACTTGCTGCTTGCTAAGCTTCTAGAAAACTCTTGACTCTTCGCTGCTTCTGATGCGCTATCGCGGCGCAAACGTTTCGCTGTTTTCTTGTTTGCCGACGCAAACCAACTCCAAATTGATTGTTGTACACGTACCGTACTTTGCTATGCTTCTAGAACTGTACTCTTGCACTAGAACTGTACTTCACCTGTATTTATAACTGTTTCCAACGCTTACGTTTGACTCGTTGCTCTACCGAGTCTCGATCTGGTGCCAAATGCTGCTGCCTCCGAGTTTGTTCTGCAGTGCACACTATAGAAAATTAAGTTGAGTTGAGCCCCCAATTTGTAGGACGGCTCGTGTTGAGCCTCCAATGACGAGATATAGCGTACGGCCAACCGACCGATATACATATACTTAGAAAACGTCGCGGACTCGCTAAGTCCGGTTTGCTGAAACCAATGGCTGCTGCACACAAATAAACTGGATCAATTTCGCTTCACAAATCTATTGTTCACTTTATTTAATTTCACTTCGTATAACTATCACTTTACAAATGTTCAATTGCTTTTCTTAAATACTTAACTGGCGCTTTACAATATAATTACTTAGAGGCATTAATACGAGTACACTTTACTGATCGCCGTCCGCTATCCAAGTGCCGTCCGTTATTGGGTTTTTTTTTTTTTTTCATTCGAGTCCCTTTTTCGTTCAGTCAGTGTTGTCGGGTGTCAAAAACATTCAGTCCGCACGGTCGCATTTCTTAGTCCTACATCTATAGCTCTTTTGTCCTGAAGCAATTTTAACTTTGAATATTTTACGATAATATCATTTAATGTTTCCGCTTCGGTTATATGTGCCCTTATAGGCCCATCGATTTTGTCTAACATTATATCAACAGGGTCCCTATCTACATTTTCGGGTTTGTAAATGCCCGGTTTCAAAGGGTCAAATATGTATATTGCATTTATGTCTGCCTTAATTTTTCAAAAATTGTAAATAATTCATTAAGATTACTTACTTTGACCGTCCTACAAAAATTGAATACCTCCGCATATGTCTTTCTTGGAGGAGATCCTTGTAGAATTTTGCCGCAACTAGTCCCCTTAGGACCCAACCGAAAATGGTATTTTTCGCCAGAAGTGTTTTTGTAATTTTCTCAATACCTTCGAGTATTATCTGTGGTATTAGATCGCTGCCTAATAGAAGATCTATTTGAGCGGGAGTATTGCAGTTGGGGTCTGCTAACTTAAGGTGTGAAACCTTTTGCCAATGCTTGCTATTTATGCGATAGCTCGGAAGCATGTTTGTTAATTGCGGTAAGACAATAGCTTCTCCTTGAATGCACTTATCCGCTTGGGGAGAAATTAGGGTAATGTGGCAGATTGTATTGGAGTTTTGAACTACTCTTCTGCCCGTTTCCGTAATTTCAAAATTGGCTAATTTTGCAGGCAGTTGTAGCCTATTTTGTACCCTAGACGCAATAAATGATTTTTGTGATCCTTGGTCTATTAAGGCCCTGAGTTTAAACAGTTCTCCTCAGTGTTCAATGGAGACGACTGCGGTAGGTAGTAGTACTCTACTGTGGTTTTCGCTATGTAGCGTTTGGTTTTTTAACGCCTTTGAGCAGCATGGTGCTTCTTGGCTGTTTTCTTAATTTGTTGCTGCAACTAAACCAGTTGCTCCTTTTATGTTTGCGCTGTTTGGGGGTGAGCTGGAAAAATCGGTAATGTGTAACATCGAGTGATGTCGTTTATGGTAATAAACGCAATTAAATTTACTTTCATAATCTTTAAGCATATGTGCATGTGATAAGCAGTTTGTGCAAAGTCTTTTTGACTTTGCAAAATTGTTTCGGTCAATTATATTTAATTTCTTAAATTTCTCACAAGATTTAAGTTTATGCCCCTGTGCACAGTTCGCATGACGTTTGTTTGTACTGTTCAGATGTGAACGCTTGATTTTTGAAGAAGCTCCCTCGTTCTTTTTCCAGCGGTGCCCACTATTTTCTCATTTGCTGTAATATTTATACAATGTTGGATGAGTTCTTGGCCTGTGCCACAGAGAGAAATGTTGGTTTCGACAAACCGCTTTAATAAACGCATTTGGATTGTGATGGTCGTCTGGTGGCTTCATTCTCCGGAATTGGTCCATTATGTTCCTTGGTGACATGTGAAATCTGTAGAATTGTGGTTGTCGGTTCATTTGTAGTTGTAGTAGATGTTGAGCATGCTGTTGTTGCATTTCTTATTGTTGGGTTTGTAGCAATTCTGCTTGCCTTGCGATAACCCTCTCCGGCTCGGCGATGGTTTGGTTTAGATTCTCCATTGTAGTAGTTGTAAATAAATCGTTTAGTTGTGGTTTGAAAATGTGGTCCGCGAAGTATTTCTTTTTGAACTAGTTGTAAGAAAGTAATTTATTCATAAATTTGTTAAACGTTCTAGAGACTTTTTTATTTGTATTTTGTTTCTATTTCTGTGTGCGCATTAACTAAGTTAATTGTATGCCGCTATTATTATTTTCCGCGTAACTGTTTGTAGTCTTGCTTTTAGAAATTTTATTAATATATATTAATATATTATTTTTATTAATATATATATTTAATATTTCACTATAACCAGTATAACTTGACGCGTTTTGCTTTATTTTGATGATTATATTCGATCGTCTGTATATATTTTTATGTTTTAGAACGGCTTTTTTGTCTTTTTGTTGTAATTGTTAAATTGTTTAATTTTCACAAAAATATTTTAAATTTTTTTTCTTAATATTGTTTTTCCTTTTCGTTTTATTTCATTTGTTTTATTTATTTTTTTTCCAAATATATATATATATTTAGACATATTAATAATATTTCAATTCTTTTTTTGTTTTAATATTTTTCGCTTTAGTTTTATTTTGTTTGTTTTATTTATTTTTTTTTTACTATCTACATATATTTTTAGACAATGTGAAAAAAACGTATTTTTTCGAAGAAAAAAATTGATGAAGAATGGGATAGATTTTGTTACCATGTGAAATTTTTTTGGTTTAAACTGTGAATTGGTTTTGTTGGTTGGTACGTAACGGTTTTAAGAATGTAGTTGCTCCTTTCGAAACTGTGCTTTATATGTATATACCGCAATTTTCGTTGTTACTGTTTTAACGCGTGTTTCAGGCTGTAAATTTTAACTTTGTCGATACTGTACTTTTTCATATATGCATATGTATATACCGCGATTTCCGCTGTTACTTTTGCAAGCTGTAAATTTTAGCTTTGTCGATACTGTATTTTTTTTGTTGAGATACGTGACACTAACACTTTTTAGCACGACTTGCAACTTTTTGTAATTTTTTTTATCACTTTAACACTTATTTCACTTCCCTTTTTCTTAAGATTTTAATGGTTTTAATAACCCTTTATTTTACTATTTCCTTAACATTATTCATGTGATTTTCTATAAATTTCGGTTTCACCAAAAATTTTCTAATTTTTTTTTCACTGCAGCTTTCATTTTTTTTTTGCAAATTTGAGTTCGATTTTCACAAAAAAAATATTGTTTTTTCACAGTAGCATGAGTTTTTTATATAATTTGTTTTACTTTTTTCTCACTTACTTTTTGTTGGAAAATGTATATTTTAGTATTTATTTTCAACATTTTGCGCTTTTGTTTCTATTTTTATAGAATTTTTTACTATTTTCTCACTTTTCTTTGTTTTTTTTTTAGTGTGTAGTTTAATATTTTTTTTTTTTTGAACTTTTTTCACTTTTCTTTGTTCTATATTTCTCACTAATTTCACTGATTTATGTATCGTTTAATTATTTGTAACATTAATCTTGATTCCTTTTTTTCGGCATACAACTTTCGATTATTTTTTCCAATAAATATTTTTTAAATATATTTTCGGCAATGCGATTGTTCGATTTCTTTGATCTTTTGATCAAAGTTTACCAGACTGCGTCAGTTATGGTTTAAGAAAATTAAAAAGGAGCTTCGGCCTTAAAGTGAATCTTAAGACTAGCTAACTTTACATTTCATATTAGTTTTCATACTACTTATCCTAATGCTAACTGTACTAACATTCCTTATTAGTTCTCTTTTAGTATTAGGATTAACTGTTTGATCGTCCCATATTAGCTTGTTTATATATATTTATTTATATGTATGTATATATGTATATATTTATGTTTTTAGTTGAGTTGGCGTAAGCATATCCGAAATACGCTCATGCGCTGAACACAATGCTCGTGACAGACGACAAACGACATCTGTCAAATATTAAAATACACACGTTCTTATCGGTTATTTTGATAGCTGCAAGACTACACGACTGCAGGCCGACGGTTGTCGTTCTCGCTAACTTCAATATACTCCTATATTTGTCAACGACAATAGGACGGCAGTAGAGCTGACAGTAGAAAGGAAGATAGAGAGATGAGGAAGAGTGGTGATGCCACTAATTTGTAAAATGTAAAATTATTCACAGCTCTAACAAACTTGACGTTATTTTACAAATAAAAGCATAAAATAGCTCTATTATTGCTCTATTTTACCATTTGTAATAACAATTGATAATTTAAAACAAATAAATTTACCTATTTACTTATTTTTTGCATAAAAAATTTCACTTTCAACAAAATATTAAAATTTCATTTAAGCGCAAGGTATTAGTATGGCCACAACGAAATTGTGTACATGCAAAATGGAGAGCTGTGTTGTCTTATGTAAGTTAACGCAACATACGCCGAAATTGGCTTACATAGCTTTTACAAATAACCAACCACTAAAAGCTTACGTAAGCATGCGACTTGGACAACGGTCGCTATCCCACGGTTAAACGACACCACACGCGCATCCAAAGTAAATGATGATACCGCCGCTACTTGAGAACGTCAATGCTGCTTTTCAACAACAACAACGACTTCAATGCACCTGTACGTGCAACGTGACTTGCTAGCATAAATTAGGCGTAAGAAGATTTTTGTAATTAATTCTAAGTTTGGTTTTCAACAATAAACACACGGTTCGCTGCCAAATAATAATTGTGTTTTAAATGTGAACAAATAAATAAATAACTGGCGCCCAACGTGCTAGTCGCGACTGAATAAGTTAATCGAGTAAAGGCCCTTAAGAAGTGCCTCGCCCTGCGGCTCAAACTACTAAACAGGACGTGACAGCAGAATCAAAAAGGGATAACTTCGGTGGAAGAAAGCCCGCACCCAACGAAGAGTGCGCAACGTTGGACCCCAAGTAGCCCCGGCAAAAAGGAAAAATCCAATGCGCCGTTGGACTTTAATGTAAGAACGTAAATTAAGGATGGAGTCATGTGTAGAAGTTCACGCAAGTGAGGAAAGTTCTCTGATCGCCATTCACTTGGGAGTGGCCAGAAACGATTCTTTTACATATGACTCAAGCAGCTCACGACTTCCGGTCTTTGACCAAGTATCCTCTGGGTAGCCTAAGAACATCCGTTTGAAGGCGAGCTAAAGTGAGAAGGCGAAACACCCCTGCATAGGGTTGTGCGCTGGGTTTGGGACCCGCCACGTAAAAAAAAAACACCCCCAATGAAAACCAACAATCAGCCTCGGATGAGAGCCTCCCCTTTTGATGACGACCATGGCAAACGAAATAAGGACTATGATTTGAGGGCATGTACCTGGAATGTCCGGTCCCTTAATTGGGAAGGTGCCGCTGCCCAGCTGGTAGATGTCCTCGTAAAGATAAAGGCTGACATCACCGCCGTCCAAGAAATGCGATGGACGGGACAAGGACAGAGACGAGTAGGTCCTTGTGACATTTACTACAGTGGCCATATAAAGGAGCGCAAGTTTGGTGTTGGATTCGTGGTGGGAGAGAGACTCCGTCGCCGAGTACTATCATTCACTCCGGAGAATGAACGTCTAGCCACAATCCGCATCAAAGCGAGGTTCTTCAACATATCGCTGATTTGCGCCCACGCCCCGACGGAAGAGAAGGACGATGTGACCAAAGATGCCTTTTATGAGTGCTTGGAGCGCACTTATGAGAGATGCCCCCGCCACGATGTCAAAATCGTGCTTGGCGACTTCAATGCCAGGGTGGGCAAAGAAGGTATCTTTGGCACTACGGTCGGTAAATTCAGCCTCCACGCGGAAACATCCCCAAATGGGTTGAGGCTGATCGACTTCGCCGGGGCCCGAAATATGGTTATCCGTAGCACTAGATTCCAGCATAAGAAGATACATCAAGCTACCTGGCTGTCTCCAGATCGAAAAACCACCAACCAGATCGATCATGTTGTGATAGACGGAAGACACGTCTCCAGTGTTTTAGATGTGCGTGCGCTCCGAGGTCCTAACATCGACTCGGACCACTATATTGTTGCAGCCAAAATACGCACCCGCCTCTGTGCAGCAAAAAACGCACGCCAACAAACACAAGGATGGTTCGACGTCGAGAAGCTGCAATCACAACAGACAGCCGAACGTTTTTCTACTCGGCTTGCACTCCTACTCTCTGAGAGCACTCGTCAACAACTCGGTATAAGGGAACTGTGGGACGGCATTTCAAACTCCTTACGTACAGCTGCAACAGAAACCATTGGTTTTCGGAAAGTGCAGAAGAACAGCTGGTACGACGAGGAGTGCCGTGTCGCAGCGGAGAGAAAACAGGCTGCCTACCTCGCAACGTTACGATCGACCACAACACGTGCGGGATGGGATAGATACCGAGAGTTGAAGAGGGAAGCGAGACGCATTTGTAGACAGAAAAAGAAAGAGGCCGAAATGCGTGAGTACGAAGAGCTTGATAAGCTGGCCGACAGGGGTAATGCTCGAAAATTCTACGAAAAGATGCGGCGGCTTACAGAAGGTTTCAAGACCGGAGCATACTCTTGTAGAACCCCCAAAGGTGATCTAGTTACCGATGCCCAGAGCATACTTAAATTATGGAGGGAACACTTCTCCAGCCTGCTGAATGGCAGTGAACGCACAACACCAGGAGAAAGCGAACCCGATACCCCAATCGATGACGATGGAGCAGACGTTCCATTGCCCGACCATGAAGAAGTTCGAATAGCAATTGCCCGCCTGAAAAACAACAAAGCGGCAGGGGCCGATGGATTGCCGGCCGAGCTATTCAAACACGGCGGCGAAGAGCTGATAAGGTGCATGCATCAGCTTCTTTGCAAAATATGGTCGGACGAAAGTATGCCCAACGATTGGAATTTAAGTGTACTATGCCCAATCCACAAAAAAGGAGACCCCACAATCTGCGCCAACTACTGTGGGATATAAGGTTCTGTCGAGCGTATTGTGTGAAAGATTAAAGCCCACCGTCAACAAACTGATTGGACCTTATCAGTGTGGCTTTAGACCTGGTAAATCAACAACCGACCAGATATTCACGATGCGCCAAATCTTGGAAAAGACCCGTGAAAGGAGAATCGACACACACCACCTCTTCGTCGATTTCAAAGCTGCTTTCGACAGCACGAAATGGAGCTGCCTTTATGCCGCGATGTCTGAATTTGGTATCCCCGCAAAACTAATACGGCTGTGTAAACTGACGTTGAGCAACACAAAAAGCTCCGTCAGAATCGGGAAGGACCTCTCCGAGCCGTTCGATACCAAACGAGGTTTCAGACAAGGCGATTCCCTATCGTGCGACTTTTTCAACCTGCTTCTGGAGAAAATAGTTCGAGCTGCAGAACTTAACAGAGAAGGTACCATCTTTTATAAGAGTGTACAACTGCTGGCGTATGCCGATGATATTGATATCATCGGCCTCAACACACGCGCCGTTAGTTCTGCTTTCTCCAGACTGGACAAGGAAGCAAAAGAAATGGGTCTGGCAGTGAACGAGGGCAAGACGAAATATCTCCTGTCATCAAACAAATAGTCGTCGCACTCGCGACTTGGCACTCACGTCACTGTTGACAGTCATAACTTTTAAGTTGTAGATAATTTCGTCTATTTTGGAACCAGCGTAAACACCACCAACAATGTCAGCCTAGAAATCCAACGCAGGATAACTCTTGCCAACAGGTGCTACTTCGGACTAAGTAGGCAATTGAGAAGCAAAGTCCTCTCTCGACAAACAAAAACCAAACTCTATAAGTCTCTCATAATTCCCGTCCTCCTATATGGTGCAGAGGCTTGGACGATGACAACAACCGATGAGTTGACGTTGCGAGTTTTCTAGAGAAAGGTTCTGCGAAAGATTTATGGTCCTTTGCGCGTTGGCCACGGCGAATATCGCATTCGATGGAACGATGAGCTGTACGAGATATACGACGACATTGACATAGTTCAGCGAATTAAAAGACAGCGGCTACGCTGGCTAGGTCATGTTGTCCGGATGGATGAAAACACTCCAGCTCTGAAAGTATTCGACGCAGTACCCGCCGCGGGAAGCATAGGAAGAGGAAGACCTCCACTCCGTTGGAAGGACCAAGTAGAGAAGGACCTGGCCTCGCTTGGAATATCCAATTGGCGCCACGTAGCGAAGAGAAGAAACGACTGGCGCGCTGTTGTTGAGTCGGCTATAATCGCGTAAGCGGTGTCTACGCCAGTAAAGAAGAAGAAGAAATTAAGAATTTCAGTGAATAGAAATAAGAGTTTAATTCAATAAAAATAAGTGAAACAGTAAATTTTTTAGTGAAATTTAGTTGAGAGAAACTTATAATAAATTAAGCAACTTATTACACAGAAGTGCATTGTTAGCGTAGATCTAGGAAAGAATACAAAACAGAATTTTTTCAATTTAAACTATAACAAAAAGCTTGTACAGCTTATAATAGAATAAAATAAAGAACCTGGATCAGTTCCAGTTCTTATAACACTAAAAACAACTCTGTGATTCACCAAGGGGACCCTCCAGAGATTGATAAATCCAATAAAAACAAAACGTAGTTACAAATTTGTAACATAAGAATAAAACATAATTTCAATTTTAATTTTTATGAACATTTTTTGATCATTCTCAAGCCTTCATTAAATTTTTCAAGTCAAAAAACTTCAAAATGAGCAATCCCGAATCCATTATCAGACCCCCCATTCTTAATACCAATGTATCACCACCATCCACTAACCCCCAGGCAACCCCAGAATTAGCCAATATAATTCGCAATTTAGTATACCAGGTTATTTCGGCAGAAGCACTATCATTGATTCAGAATATTATCCACCCAACAAGCACAATAGTAACGGACCAAACAATAGACCCCAGACACGCAGGAAACTTGACAGGACTCGATAGGATACCAGACGTTGTAAGGTGCTTAAGAGACTTTTCTGGTGATCCAAGAGAGTTCGCTTCTTGGAAAAAAAATGTGTTGAGAGAATCCTGAAAATATACAATAGCGAAAAAGGTAGTCCACCTTATTTCGGCATTTTAAATGTCATACGAAATTAGATCACGGGGAATGCCGACGTCGCTTTGGAATCCTACAAAACTCCTCTAGACTGGGAGGCCATTTCGAAATGCCTCAACACACACTACGCCGACAAACGCGACATCAGCTCTTTAGAATACCAAATGTCATCTTTATATCAAGGCAATAAAACAATAAACGAATTTTACCAAGATGTGTTCTCACATCTTTCCTTAATTTTAAACAAAATTGCTTGCCTCGAAATAGGACCAGAGTCCGTAAACATACTGACGAAAACCTACCGCGATAAAGCATTGGATACATTTGTTAGGGGATTAAACGGCGAACTTCCAAAATTACATGGAATTAAAGAGCCGACCGATCTGCCCTAAGCACTCCAGTTGTATATGAGATTGGAGAACCAAAACTTCAGAACTCAGCACGCCTTCGGGAACCAACCCAAATCCCGTAAATCACACCCACCACCACTTCCACCAAGGAAGCAACAGCACTTAACGCAAGCCTTGCCCACATACCACATCCAATGCCTCTCATGCAACAAACAGCATATAAAACTTTACAGCCCCAATATCAACAGTATCCTCAATACCAACGATACCTAACCTACCCGCAAAATCAACCACCAAGACCCAATCAATACCAAAATCCGCCACCTAGACCCAATTACCAACAGAACCTACCACCAAGACCAATTCAACCCAAACCCCAATTCCAATGGAAATAGATGATTCACAAAGGACAAAACAAGTAAATTACATGAACAGACCGACCAATAACAGCTTCGCCGGAAAGCGACCGAACACGATTTCAAACCCAAGTACACCAACCATACAAACAGCACAGAATTAACCATATTGAACCCGTTGACAATACTATTAATGATCCAGAACAGAGGAAAGAAGAGCAAGATGGACAACCATGGGAAGATTACTATAATCAGTACACTTCACACGACAATACCCCGGCAGAAGATTCTAGCGAATTCTCCGACATTCATTTTTTAGGTAAACAAATTCAACGTTACCCTACTTTCAATGTAAAGATGGTAACGGAGAAATTCTTAATAGACACAGGTTCTAAGAAGAATTATATTCAACCCCAACTTGCCAAAATCCCCATTTCAAACAACGAAAAATTCTATGCCAGCTCAGTAAGAGGGAACATCGAAATCACGCATCACACTTTTCTTAACCTTTTTGGACTTAACGACGAAAATCTAAAATTTTTCATTCTACCTACCCTTAAATCCTTTCATGGAATTCTAGGTAATGACAGCCTTAAGCAGTTAGAAGCAATAATTTTCACTTCAAAAACGTATATGCTATTAAAAAATAACATAAAAGTCGTCATCAAACAGCAAACAGCAAAATCAATAAATAATATCGAAATTAGAACGGAACATCTCACACTTGGACAGACAGAAAAACTTCGAAGTTTATGTAATAGATACCCGCAACTTTTTTCCGACCCAGACGAAAAATTAACGTACACTACCGTTGTAAGGGCCGAAATTAAGACGACCACTCAAGTTCCAGTATATTCCAGATATTACCCTTATCCCATGTCCCTTAAGGATGAAGTCGAAAAACAATTGACAAAATTACTCGAGGATGGTATAATAAGGCCTTGTCGATCCCCCTATAACTCCCCAATCTGGATAGTACCGAAAAAAGTTGATGCATCTGGCACAAAGAAGTACAGAATGATAATTGACTACCGCAAACTTAATACAATTACGATAGCCGATCGCTATCCTATCCCAGATACAAATGAGGTACTCTCTCAACTCGGACAAAACAAATCCTTACAGTTCTTGACCTGAAAAGTGGCTTCCATCAGATTCCATTAGTTGAATCGGATATTGCGAAGACAGCTTTCTCAGTCAACAATGGTAAATATGAATTTACCAGACTTCCCTTCGGCCTAAAAAACGCACCCTCAATTTTTCAAAGAGCATTAGACGATATACTCAGAGAATATATCAGCAAAATATGCTTCGTTTACATAGACGACATAATCATTTTTGGCAAAGACGAAGACTCCCATCTAAAAAATGTTGAAACAATTTCCCGAACTCTACAAAAAGCTAACATGAAAATCCAGATTGACAAATGCGAATTCTTAAAGACGGAAGTTGAGTTTTTAGGATTTGTCATTTCTCAAAACGGAATAAAAACAAATCCAACAAAAGTAAAAGCAATTTTAGACTTCCTACCCCCACAAACTTTAAAAGAACTCCGATCTTTTCTAGGACTATCTGGTTATTACCGCCGTTTTATTAAAGATTATGCAAAACTTGCCAAACCTCTAACCGTACTTTTGAGAGGGGAAGAGGGACGTATATCCAAAAATCTTTCATGCAAAATTAAAATTACTCTCGATAATAAAGCAATAGAAGCATTTAATGAAGAAGATGGTATAATAAGGCCTTGTCGATCCCCCTATAACTCCCCAATCTGAATAGTACCGAAAAAAGTTGATGCATCTGGCACAAAGAAGTACAGAATGATAATTGACTAACGCAAACTTAATACAATTACGATAGCCGATCGCTATCCTATCCCAGATACAAATGAGGTACTCTCTCAACTCGGACAAAACAAATTCTTTACAGTTCTTGACCTGAAAAGTGGCTTCCATCAGATTCCATTAGTTGAATCGGATATTGAGAAGACAGCTTTCTCAGTCAACAATGGTAAATATGAATTTACCAGACTTCCCTTCGGCCTAAAAAACGCACCCTCAATTTTTCAAAGAGCATTAGACGATATACTCAGAGAATATATCAGCAAAATATGCTTCGTTTACATAGACGACATAATCATTTTTGGCAAAGACGAAGACTCCCATCTAAAAAATGTTGAAACAATTTCCCGAACTCTACAAAAAGCTAACATGAAAATCCAGATTGACAAATGCGAATTTTTAAAGACGGAAGTTGAGTTTTTAGGATTTGTCATTTCTCAAAACGGAATAAAAACAAATCCAACAAAAGTAAAAGCAATTTTAGACTTCCCACCCCACAAACTTTAAAAGAACTCCGATCTTTTCTAGGACTATCTGGTTATTACCGCCGTTTTATTAAAGATTATGCAAAACTTGCCAAACCTCTAACCGTACTTTTGAGAGGGGAAGAGGGACGTATATCCAAAAATCTTTCATGCAAAATTAAAATTACTCTCGATAATAAAGCAATAGAAGCATTTAATAAATAAAAAAAAATCACTAGTATCTTCTGACGTCATGTTACAATACCCAGACTTCGAAAAAGAATTTCACTTGACAACCGACGCATCAAACCACGCAATAGGAGCAGTCCTAGAGTAGGACGGCAAACCCATAACGTTCATTTCCAGAACACTGACAAAGACTGAAGAAAACTACGCCACTAACGAAAAAGAACTTTTAGCCATAATATGGGATTTAAAAACTTTTAGGAATTACCTTTATGGATCAACCACAGTAAAAATTTTCACAGATCAACAACCGTTAACACATTCACTCAGTAACAAAAATACCAACAATAAGCTGAAAAGATGAAAATCGATATTAGAAGAGTATAATTATGAGATTAAATACGAACCTGGCAGTAACAATATTGTGGCAGACGC
The DNA here is from genome assembly GCA_027475135.1 of Bactrocera correcta. Lineage (NCBI taxonomy): Eukaryota > Metazoa > Arthropoda > Insecta > Diptera > Tephritidae > Bactrocera > Bactrocera correcta. The sequence goes on along the minus strand of CM050322.1, from coordinate 74,117,647 downwards.
ACTTTCTAGACCACCACATCAAATAAATTCCATGTCAGCAAGACAACACAGTGACGAAAGTTCAGCTCAAACCTTAATTCCATATACTGACGCCCCAATCAATGCCTTTAAAAATCAAATCTTTATTTCAACAGGTGAACCATCTTCATACCAATTTAAAATACCATTTCCTACCTATCACAGGCATATCATAAGTGAAAGAGATTTTACGGAAGAAAGTCTTGCTACCATATTAAAAAGATATCTCAATCCTTCAGTAACAAATTGCATAAAAACTGAAGACAGCATCTTAGGCAAAATCCAAACAATTTTTCAAATTAATTTTAGTAGATACAGGGAACTTTACACTCAAAAATTTACAAAAGACATTATAGATGAATCCGCACAAGAAACGGAAATAATCAACGAACACAATAGAGCTCATCGCAACCCCACAGAAAATAAAGCACAACTTTTAGAAAGATGCTATTTCCCACAAATGAACGCCAAAATAAAACGAATTACAAAACAGTGTAAAATCTGCTTAGAAAATAAATATGAAAGACACCCCGTAAAACCCATCCTGAAAGCTCCTCTGATTCCCAATTACCAACTTGTCCACATAGACCTTTACTACACTAATAGTAAGATAGTGCTCACAGCAATAGATAAGTTCTCAAAATATGCTCAAGCAAAAGTCGTACCTTCTAGAGCATCCGAAGATATAAAAACACCCTTAAGAGAAATCTTGACATCATTTGGAATTCCTGAGAAAATCGTGATTGACTACAAAAAATCATTAAGCTCAGCTTTTATAACCTTAATGTTGGAAAACCAATATGGAATAGAAATCTTCAAAACCCCACCGTACAAAAGTTCAATAAATGGACAGATAGAGCGATTCCATTCAACACTCTCCGAAGAACTGAGATGTACTAAGGCAGAGAAAATCCATACCGACTTTGAAGATCTTCTTAATAGGTCTTTGTATAAATATAATTATTCCATTCATTCTACCACAAAAAGAAAGCCTGTAGAAGTATTTTTTGGAAGAACAGTCGGACCTAATCCTTTCGAATTAGACAGACAAGAAAATATTAAAAATCTCAAAAACAAACAAGAAAAAGACCTAGAACTTCATAGTAAGAATAGAACTGATTTTAAGACATATAATAACAAAGACGCTATTTACGTTCAAATAAACAAAAGACTAGGCAATAAATTAACGCCCCGTTATAAAAAAGAAATAGTTCAAGAAGACAAAGGCGATTGTAACAAAATCAGGTCGCACCGTTCACAAAAGTTTCATAAAAAAATAATACACTAAATTTTTCAGGATCTTGCTTGCTTTGTGCAATGCAGAAGTTAAAATTTTGGACTATACGAACAGCCACTTAGTAACGATAGAAATAGGAACCGCAAAGGTCCAGACCGGAATATTCAGATTGCTACACACCATTAACCTCGACCTATATGACTCTGTGCTCAACGAAATACATTCCTCAATAGAACATTACGTAACAAGGAAAGGCCGTAGCTATTCATTCTTATCCCAAGAAGAAAAATCCATCCGATCCCTATTATCCCAGCTCAAACCCAAAAGAACCAAGCGAGCAATAGATTCTCTTGGCACAGCCTGGAAACGGTTGGCCGGATCCCCAGACCATGAAGATTTGAGAATGTTAAACAATAAAATAAATAACCTGTTAGTTAATAATAACCAACAAGTAATATTCAATAAGTCTATTCTAGAAAGAATAAACAATCTGACGTATATTTCTAATGTAATATTAAATGAAATTAAGTCAAATGACATTGTCAAATTAGAAGTAGACAAAGGTATTAAGAGAAAATTAAATTTAATTATAGAAGAGCTAACAAATATAGATTATTCTATCCAGTGGGCGAAAGCTGGAATTGTAAACTCGTTTATGTTATCAAAGAAGAATTAGTTGTAATCAAGGAAACATTAGAAAAACAAAATACGCCATACATAAATGTAATCGAAGCTATTGAATTTAGCGATGTCAAAATTGCATCAAATTTATCATCTGTCATTTATATTATAAAATTTCCCTTGACAAGTCAAGAGCTTTGTAAATCAATAATAACAAAACCTGTAAATCTAGGAAATAATGCTATTAAACTTGAATACGAAAATTTAATTGTTTGTAGTAAAGACATATTTGGTGTCAAAAATAGCTGTAATAATGTTAACGATTTAATAATTTGTAAGCAAGATAATTTAGAAAAAGTCACGAAAAGCAGCTGCGTACCAAATCTACTAAAGGGCTACGCATCCAACTGTACTTTAGTCAATAACCACCACATACCAACAATAGAAGAGGTAACACCTGGTTTATTGCTTATCAACGGCTATAATGGGTCTTTGAAGATAGACAACGGGTTATCAGTCTACAAGGAACTTTCCTGATAAAATACGATAACGCAGGTTTAACTATTGAAAACAAGAATTATACAAATAGAAATCAAGTCCTTGCACAACCCCTACCAGCTAACATCAAATCAGCAGACGTTACAGCACATCTCGAAGAAGTCCTCTCTCTGCAATATTTGAAGGACCTTAACATAGCAAATATCCAACAAATCAATGCCATCAACACTAAATACAAAATCAGTCTATTCACTGGATCCACAGCAATAATACTATTACTTTTTGACCTATTTGTAATGATAGCAAGGAAGATCCTCCTCAAACGAAAAACAAAATTTCGTATTCAGGTCAATACTAATCTTACACCAACAAAAGGATCAACCCCCACACTTGACGATATTTCAAGGACATCCAACGAGGACGCTGCATGTTCTAAAGGAGGAGGAGTTAACGCAACATACGCCGAAATTAGCTTACATAGCTTTTACAAATAACCAACCACATACGCCGAAATTAGCTTACATAGCTTTTACAAATAACCAACCACTAAAAGCTTACGTAAGCATGCGACTTGGACAGCGGTCGCTATCTCACGGTTAAACGACACCACACGCGCATCCAGAGTAAATGATGATACAGCGCCGCTGCTACTTGAGAACGTCAGTGCTGCTTTTCAACAACAACAACGACTTCAATGCACCTGTACGTGCAACGTGACTTGCTAGCATAAATTAGGCGTAAGAATATTTTTGTAATTAATTCTAAGTTTGGTTTTCAACAATAAACACACGGCTCGCTGCCAAATAATAATTGTGTTTTAAATGTGAACAAATAAATAAATAACTTGTATATGCGTTCATATAGTAGGATGCACAACGCCGTTTTCAGTTCACTGTAGTGACGCCATGTCGTGTCGTGAGCATTGTATTCAGCATATCACTCTCTTATTCCACAACTAACCGTGCGATTCTGTAACATGAGACAGTATCAAGTCTCTAAATTTGAGATTTTGAGTTAGAGACAATTTTTGAGACTTGAGACGATTTTGCTATTCTGTAAGTGACAGTCTCAAAATCTATTACATTTCATTATTCAGAGATGTTTTTACACTTGAATGATAATAAATATGTCGATAACAAATATTAAATTTTCTATAACATAGTCAAAAAACATAATTATCAATAAAAATGAAAATATATGTTGACATTGTTTCATAATATTTACGAAATCTATGTACAATTTATTTATTTTTAACCTTTTCGTGTTTGAATTGCTTACAAAATGTAAAAAAAAACGACAATCGATTAATATCTATGATGATCTCTATTCAGTACATTGAAAATGGCAGCAAGAGTTCTTTTTAGTTTTGTGACCAGCTAACTACCAGGTCTCCATATTTTGAGACTAACGCTAGAGACTGTTTAGTGAATAGTAACTAGTATCAAATTGATACTTTGTCTCAAAATGTCTCAAATAGAGACTAGAGACTGGTTACAGAATCCCGCTATAAGCCTAATGTGGAACCAAATTCTATGTTAGTGCGACATTAAGCATTTACTATATACATACATTATAGTACATTATTACAGCATGTTCAGAGTATAGGAATGTAACTCGCGGGTGTATGTACTTCGTTGAATATGCGTTCTGAAGATCCTTCCGCCGTGGATCGTTGGGGTGTTGAAATTTTATATCGGGAAAATACGTACTTCAAATAGTGGTACTTTTCAACTTTAAACGCGAATGTCTCGAAAACTATAAGCTTCCTGCGGCTATATATTCTTGACCTAAAGAATCTCCTCTATCCGAGCATACCCATTTTATTCCTGAAATCCTGGGACGGTATACTAAAGCGGACCCAAATATTTAATTAAAAATGTACCTAGCAACCAATCGTTTCTTGTGCTCCCCATATCCTTTCAGTCAATGGCTGGCGGGAATTTTTTTCCTCCTCCAATATAAGTTGTCGCAAGTGTACCCTGTTCATTTTACACTGTTTAACTTGCTAAAAATACTAACCACTTTCGCACTTAAATAAAGATTCTCACACGTTTTAAATGTACCTATAATAATTTTAATTTATTGTTTACTTAAGACGTATGTATGTATGTATACAAAATATAAAGTTACATTCGAAAACCGAATGTATGAAGCGAGTGGATATGATGCACAAACCGGACCGCAGAGCCATGGTAGAAGATATTGATGTGGCGCGTAGAATCGAATATCTTGTTGGATGTTGATGAGCGCAGTGTCTCTTCAAGTGTAAACTTATGAATTGTGTCAGCTTCCCCGTTGTACTCTCCTTTTGTTGGTTGGGTTGGTGCGAGTGTGGTGTATTATGTTGGTGTTGTTTTGTAGTGGCAACCTGTGGTGAATTGCGCTATTTTATTAGGATGCGCCAGTTTTTTCGGGTAGAAGAGGTGGATGCTTAACTCATTTAAACATCCTGGGCGCCCTAGGCGAATATTTTGCCTAGTCTTACACGTTGTTTCATGTAATAGGTTGTCAAAAAAGTCTTGCGGTAATTTCGATAGTTGGCGCTGAAAGCGCGTAGTTCTAGTTTTATTCGTCGCATCGGGTCATGATATACCTTTTCGGAAAGCTCATTTCATGCGCTAACACGAGTTTGATTGATTGTCGTTTCTTTTAAGTCGTTCGTGAGTTACAGCGTCGCAAACATGGAGCAAAATAAAGAGAAAATATGGCATAATACAATAAAGGCAAAAATGCATCTCAAGCCGCCAATAAAATTTGTGGAGTTTATGGACCCGATACAGTTTCCATTTCTACCGCATAACGATGGTTTTAATGTTTTCGTTCTGGTGCAGAGGTGGTCGAAGATGCGCCACGCTCCGGAAGGCCTGTCGTCGAAAATTGCGATAAAATCGCTGAATTGGTCGAAAGAGACCGGCATAGTAGTCATCAAACCGTAATAAACTATTTTGAAGAAGCTTGGAGTCACTAATAAGCTCGAAGTATGGGTGCCACATGAATTGATTCAATAAAAATACCGCAAGACTTTTTTGGCAAACCATTATTTCGGCGTACTGCTTGTAGAGTTGCCGAGAGCGCAGAATATTATACATGCTGTAAATCCTGAAAATGCCTTTGGCATTGGCCATATTTGGTACTTATTTACCTTTAGGAGCGTATGGCAAAGAACTTTATTTTGCAGGTTTATCCGACTTATTATTGTAGTAAAAAAGTGTATGCGTTGATTGCTTTTATTAATTTCATTAGCGGTTATTTAAATTTCTTATTTCATCGGTATGGTATACCGGCTGTTTATTATTTGACTTTTCTATGTTATCGGCTTATAAAGAAAGATGTGGCCACAATGGGAACTCTTTAGCCCTAGATTTAGGACTATGAAAATAGAGGGATCTTGCGTGAGAATGGCCGTGAAAAGTAGAAAATTCTCCATAAATAAGTTGATGCTTTGTAAAGATGATTTCCCTAACTCACCCATATGAGGAGCGCTTGGATAGATGCGATAAGAGCGACCCTTACTTTTTGTAAGTGTAGGTGCGTCACTTTATCGCATTGGGAGTAGGGTAATCCCTTAACTTCCTCTTGAGATTTTATTTATTTTTGAAAATTAATGAAAATGTCGATTTTTCGACTTTTTGATACAACTGTGTTATATTTTGGGTTTTAGTACGTATGCACTAATTTGGCGTTTAGTAGCCCGCTACCGCTCTAGGATTTGTTCGGAATTGTTTTTTTCATTATTGGCGAAGGCCATCCTGCGGGGCCGAAAAGTTGTATGTGCTTCTAATAATTTTGCTTGTCAGAGGTAACTCTGACTTTGTTTTTTTATACCAATTTGTGCAGTATTAAAAAATTGTGGCTCTATTGGTATTGTACGACGTACGGATCATTCTTTGGTCGAGTAGTTGTGGCTTTAGAGAAGTCTTCACAATACTGATCTTCTAGAGTTTTGTTTGTTATAGGAGAAAGTTTCCTTAACATTTGAAATTTCCTTAATTGTGAATTAAGGTATTTGTTTGTATTATACTCAACTTCAGTTGGTATGGTGGTAGCTAGTTCTGTAACTGGTCCACTTTGTGTTTCGATGTGCAGCGTTTGAACTTTTTGTGCACTTGAGCAAGATGATGTTTCTAAGCAAGTTTTATAATTTTGGGTTTCGGGTTTTGCTTTTACAATTAAACCAGGGTTTTTTTTTTTGTATGAGCGCTTTTTTGATGTGAGAGGGTATATGTGCTATAATGAAGCATTGTGTGATGCCTCTTGTGACAATGTAAGCAATTAAATATGCTTTTGCAATTTGTATATGTATGCGCATGTGACACACAATATGTACAAAGTCTTTTAGACCTGACAAAATTATTTCGTTCGTTAGCTGTTAAGTTCTTAAACTTCTTGAAAGATATAAGTTTATGCCCTCTAGTACATAGTTCGCATGACGTTTGTTTTCTTTGTTCGGATGTGAACGATTGTGTTTTGTTTAAATTGTTTTTAACACTAAGTTGGGGTCTATTGAAGCTTCGGTTATGGTCGTGTTTAATGTTCTTAGTTTTGATTATATTTTCTTCTAACCTTTCCGCAATTTCATATTGGGTGGCGAGAAAATCTTTCATTTGTTTCCACGTTGAGCACTTTTTTCGTGATGAGAGCGATTGCTCCCATAGAAGTAACGACTTTTCTGGTAATGCGGCGGTGCAAATGCTCCTAGTTGTCTGTGGGAATATTTTGTGTCGACAGAAACGACAAACAATTTGAAACAGTGGATTCTAATTTTATAAATTCTACCCTTGTTTCTTTCTTAATTTTTGGCAAGTTCATTAGCGTCGTTACTTGTTTGTCGACCAGTATTCTTTCATTTTTGTATCTTGCTTTCAGAGCTTCCTAGGCCAAGTTGAAATTATCGTCATTTAATGCTGGACCTTTTGTTTTGTATCGGAGATGATACAATTTTTGTGCTTTTGATAGATGCGGATGGTTGATATAAACGGCTGTAAACATGCCCCGGAAGGACGGCCATTCTTCTTTCTGTGTCACATGCGGGCACCTCGAGGTGGATGCCTGAACTTGCCTCATGATATTGTTGCATTTGTTGCAGCTCTACTATCGGATGTGGAGTAGATGCAATTGCTTTTATTAGCTTTAATTGATCGGAGATCATCGCTTTTATTTCTTCATAATGGTCTAAGCAGTAAATATCGTAAGCCGATGATTTAAAATTACGAGGCAAGTCTGAATCGTCACGGCGTCATGAGCCGAATGGAGTCGTATCCAAAAATTGTTGAGATTTATAATTTTGATTTCTAGAAACGATTCTTAGTTTTCGTAAATCGGTGAAGAAGCAAATCTAGTGCAGTATTTTATTAAACTGTCACTTTCTGAAATAAATCTATCAACCTGTTTTGAGCATGTAGCTCCGGGTGTACTTTGATATTTGTTATTGTTCATTATTATATAGATTTCTTAGTGTGAACTGAATACTTATGTAAGTATATAAACGTTTTTTTTTTCGTAAAAGACGGATTATTTGTCTTATTAATGCCGTTACTTATTTACTTAGTATTTAAATTTATTTTTATTTTTTATTTTAATTTTTTTATATGCTTTGTTTTCCAGCCGCAATATTAATTTTAAGTATTTTCTATATAGGTATATAGGCGCACCCTAATAATTGGTTTGTTTATGTACTTGTTTTTGTGCAATTGAGAGCTCGTCGAAGAGATCAATATGCTTTCTACATAAGTATGCACGAATTGTTTGTGCTAATGCACGTGGGGAAAGAATATGCTGTAATTTTTTTTCTTCCAATTCTGCTTGTTGTTGTTTGACAAAGAACAAGTGGTATTGCGGAATAGATGCTAATATGGACTTTAACAAGATGTGTATGTTTAAATGCACATCTGTATATGTAGCTTCGTATGTTGGAACGTATATCTGATTTTTAATTTTGCATTCGTTTCAATAAATGTATTTTGTAAAAGTCAATTTTACTTTGCCTTACCGTCTGGTTTTTTACAGAAAATTAAGTTAAATATTTTCTTTGAAAAATTTATTAAAATTTGAAGTTTGCATATACATATGTATAGATGTCTGTTTTTTTTCATTTTGTTTTATGGTCGTTCCTTTGCTTTCTTAGTTTATGCAATCCTGCTTATTGTTTTGTTCAAACATAAGAGGTATTGCCGGAAAATATTGAAAGGAAATCTTGAATTTTTGCTTATTTGTTAATAAATAGGCAATAAATTAATATTATTTAACATATTTATATATACGTTATACCAAACGGTGTTCGGGTTTTCCTGAAAAATATACTCGAAATTGTGACAGTTTGGTAAACGTTTTTTCGCGGTTAAACGATTTTGAAATACGGTTTTTATACATAGGTTGCTTTATATATTTCTGGACTAGGCAACACTAAGTGTTGCCAGGTGGAATCTGACATTTCCATTGGAAAGTTTGACATTTTTTAGCTTAACATTACTCAGAAGGTTTTTCATTTAATAGTGAACTGTTTTATTTCTTCTTCTTCTTAATTGGTGTAGACACCGCTTACGCGATTATAGCCGAGTTAATAACCGCGCGCCAGTTGTTTCTTCTTTTCGCTACGTGGCGCCAATTGGATATTCCAAGCGAAGCCAGGTCCATCTCCACTTGGTCCTTCCAACGGAGTGAAGGTCTTCCCCTTCCTCTGCTTCCCCCGGCGGGTACTGCGTCGAATACTTTCAGAGGTGAAGTGTTTTCGTCCATCCGAGCAACATGACCTAGCCAGCGTAGCCGCTGTCTTTTAATTCGCTGAACTATGTCAATGTCGTCGTATATCTCGTACAGCTCTTCGTTCCATCGAATGCGATATTCGCCGTGGCCAACACGCAAAGCAACATAAATCTTTCGCAGAATTTTTCTCTCGAAAACTCGCAACGTCGACTCATCCGTTGTTGACGTCGTCCAAGCCTCTGTACATAGCAGGACGGGAATTATTAATGACTTATAGAGTTTGGTTTTTGTCTGTCGAGGGAGGACTTTGCTTCTCAATTGCCTACTTAGTCCGAAGTAGCACGTTGGCAAGAGTTATCCTGCGTTGGATTTCTAGGCTGACATTGTTGGTGTTGTTTACGGTGGTTCCAAGATAGACGAAATTATCTACAACTTCAAAGTTATGACTGTCAACAGTGACGTGAGTGCCAACTTGCAAGTGCGACGACTGTTTGTTTGATGACAGGAGATAATTCGTCTTGCCCTCGTTCACTGCCTGACCCATTCGTTTTGCTTCCTTGTCCAGCCTGAAGAAAGCAGAACTAACGGCGCGGGTGTTGAGGCCGATGATATCAATATCATGCCCTCAAATCGTAGTCATTTTTTCGTTTGCCATGGTCGTCATCAAAAGGGTGGTCTCTCATCCTATGCAGGGGATGTTTCGCCTTCTCACTTTAGCTCGCCTTCAAACGGATGTTCTTAGGCTACCCAGAGGATACTTGATCAAAGACCGGAAGTCGTGAGTTGCTTGAGTCATAGGTAAAATTGTTTTATTTACAGGGAATTTAAAAATTCATCTCGACCAAAAAATGGAATTAACTCGTGAACATTTTCGTGCGATCATTTTTCACAACTTTCGACGTGGATTACCATGACAAGAGTACATCGATGAACTAAAATCTTTGTATGGCTATTAAGCATCATCCTATAGCACTGTGAAACTGACGCTCGCTTAAAGACGAATTCTGTGAGGGTCGTCCAAAAACAGCAGTTGTGCCAGAAAACATCGATGCCGTACTTGAACTGATAATGCAAGACCGTCATGTAACATACCTTCAGATAGAGGCATGCCTAGGCATTTCTCCCACCAGCATACATTTGATATTGCATGAACACCTGGCCGTTTGTTCTCGTTGGATACCGCACAATTTGACAATCGCTCAAAAAAGGCTCGTGTGGATTGGTGTAAAGAAATACTGAAAAAATACGATCGCGGTGCTTCAAAAGATGTTTATAAGATTGTCACAGGTGACGAATCATGGATCTATGCGTATGAGCCCGAAACAAAACAGCAATCGACCGTGTGGGTCTTCCAAGACGAGCCAAATCCAACGAAACAAAAAAAAAAACATTTTCGTTGATAAATATTTCTATTTTCATTATTAGGCCAGAAATATATATAGCAGCCCTCGTATTAGTATATAAAAACGTATTTTTACAAACATATATACGTATACTATATATAGGGTGCATTGTCGCAAATTCTCTTCTTCCAGCTGCTTACGGGCTTCGTAAGTATGTTGTTGCAATTAGGTAAGAGTAGATAGGTAGATTTGCCCGCGCCCAGTTATAAGTTTTTGGTTTTTTTTTGAATTTAGGTTTCGCGCCCGAATAGTGCTTGTTTTTAATATATGTCTTTTATGTTTAGTTTGGGAATTTCGCGCCACGTTTGTTTTTGTTTGTTGGAACGAAATTAATTTCCTTCTTGTTGTCCTCCGGTCTTTTGATTTGGTTGTTTTTGTTTGTTATCTACGTATTTATGTAAATATAGTTCTTTCGTTTTGTGTCACTGCAATTTTTTGATTTTTGGTAGTTATATGTACACCCAACGGTAGATACGTTCCTCAGAAATCCATGTCAAAAAAACCATGTAAAAAAAGAGGCATTTTCAATAGTAAAATGGGGGATACGTTCCATGTAATCTGAAAACCGTGTAAAATGAAATAAAAAACTATATTTACTTCAAAGAACCGTGTAAAAAATTTTGAAAACAATGAAAGTTTAGATATGCATACAAATTGTAAATTCATATGGCATTTTAATGAGCATTAAAACTTAAAATACATAATTCATACAGGTGAAAAATTGGTAGATTAAGCAAAAAACCAAAGGAAATCTGTTAATCCAGAATTAAGAACAGAAAATTTGGAAGAGAAATAAGGAAAAAATATTTAATATACATAGCTTCATAATTTTGAGTCGCTACTTATAGTTTGCGACGAACTGGATTAAAGTCTGTATCATCGCTGGAGATATCCATTTCAGCAATATAAATATCATGCGAACAAAATGTGTGGTAAGAGTTATCGAATAAGGTTACTACTATGTATGTTCAATTCAGCACATAATTTCAACACAGTGATTTTGAAACCGTACTAGATTAAAAACTTTTTTACCAACAAAAATTTTTTTTACAACCGTGTAACTCCAAAACCATGTAAAAAGAAACTGTGTATAAAAGTTGGGTTTATGTAATTTTTTTGGTAACATAGCGCTTTGTTTTATTATTTGTAAACAGGACTTCACTTCGTTTTTATATACATATGTATGTACCTCATTGTACTTTTGTTTTTCTCCACGGCACTTTAAGGTTTATATTTCACTTTTACTCGCACTCTGTTTAGTTTTTGTTCTTTTATAAATTTTTGTTTTTTTTATAAATTTTTGTTTAGTTAAAATCCGAAGATGCCTGTCAGTAAGGCTCGAAGGACCATGTTAACTTGCTAATAATACTAACCACTTTCACACTTAAATAAAGATGCTCACACGTTTTAAATGTATAATCATTTTAATTTATTGCTTCCTTAAGACGTATGCATGTATACAAAATATAAAGTTATATTCCTACCGAATGTATGAAGCGAATGGATATGATGCGCAAACCGCACCGCGGAGCCATGGTAGAAGATATTGATGTGGCACGTAGAATCGAATATCTTTTCGGATGTTGATGAGCGCAGTGTCTGTTCAAGTGTTAACTTATGAATTGTGTCAGCTTCCCCGTTGTCCTTTCCTTTTGTTGGTTGGGTTGGTGGGAGTGTGGTGTGTTATATTGGTGTTGTTTTGTAGTGGCATCCTGTGGTGAATTGCGGTATTTTATTAGGATGCGCCAGTTTTACCGAGTAGAAGGGGTGGATGCATAATTCATTTAAACATACACTATTAAGTAAAAATATTTTAATTAAGAAAAATAATGCAGACCAGCTTTGTTAATTCGTTAGCCGTTACTACCGAGGTACCAGACTGACAAGCGTGATAAGTCTTTCGTTACTGGTAATATCTCTCAGCTTTTTGTTTTGTGGTATGGCCACACAAGTTAACTGATTGTGAAAAAACACATTTGGTGACCACTATAAAATAGAGTTTCAAAAGTATTTAATATAATTAAATAAGCTGTTTTGGAACGAAATTTACACCTACTACTGAGGTAGAGGGTAAAGTATATTCACCGTTAAGTGTATCAACTAACGAATTACCAGATTAACAAGTTCGGTCTGAATACCTCTAATATATTTTAGCAACATTCATCATACATAATTTTTGAATGTGTAAGAATGAGACGCACATATTAAAAATTGCCCATCCACGCTTTACTGTGGTTGACACATACATACATATATAATACTACTACTACCACCTTTATGATTTCTATTAGTTAGATTATAACTATTAGTTAATGAGATATAGTATTTTTGTGAAGCAACTTGTGCTAGTTTACAAAAACATGGACATAAAGCTTTTCGTGTGTTAATAAAGCATTGCTCTTTGCGGGAAAATACTGTTGAATTTGGGCTCGGGGAAATCTGCCGATGAAAAGAGGTTTGCTAAGTTGGAAAGAAGCGAAATGAATACCGAACAAATGAAGAAATGTTTGAGGACTCCTTAATCGTAATAAAACCGAATTTTTGCGTCGGAGTCCAATCGACAGTCATTCTAGTGGACTGCACATGATGAACCGGTTCTCAAGCATGAAGAGAAAAGTCGGCTGGCATTCATCGACTAATTACTGAGCCAGTTATAATCCATTGCACTGCGTATTTGGTTGCTGCTCTATTATAATATTCCAAATACTTAGCAGTTGTATTATTTTTGAGGAAGGATCAGTTTTAAATTGTACGCATATAGTTTTGGTGTCATAAAGAGCTCAACTTTGAATATCTAATATTGAATGCTGCCAAGTTTTCTTATTATTACTAGTGATTATGAAACTTACTTACGATTATAAAAGTATAGTTATAGTTTTGAGCTTGATATTGGACCAGTTATTTTCCTTGTATCTTCCTCATTTGAAAGAGGTTGAATTTGTAGCTCTGCATTTAAATTCGTATTTTTATTTCTCTTATATATTATACATTTTACCAATATCTCCTATTGCTATTAATAATATTATTAGTAGGCTTATGTCATTTTTGTGTATTTTTAATTCTTCCAATTTGTTAATATTTTTTTTTTATTTATTATTATCTCTGAGAAATGTATTACTTTTTCAAACTGTCAGTTTATTATTCAGGGAAAATATATCTTTATTCTACAATAACTTTTTGATTTTGGAATGATTTATTTTTTTTTTTCTCAACTTTACAATTATAAAAATTTATTAATGAATTTCCTTCGAGTACAATTTCTCTATGGCCACAGTTTTGTTTCATTTTTATTTTATATGCATTTTTAATCAGAATAATGTCGTCTTCGATATCTTCGATCATTGTGTCATTGTTATATTCGTATTTACATTGTTAAAACGAACAGATGTTAATGTCTTTTAAGTTTTTGAAATGTGCTCCTTCTGTATATTTATATGTTTTGTTTCCAATTGTAATTGCATATTTCTGTTCTCCTATCATTTCAAAATTTTGCCTATTAGGTAATGTCGTTATTAGTATTGTAATTTTCGCCATAGTCATCCTGAAATTTAAATTTTCGCTTAACTTGAGTCTTATATGCTTTTTTCAAACTTTGAATATTTAAATATTAAGTGATTTCTCTCTTCTTTAAAGTTGTCTACTCCCTTGTATCTTGGTTGTGTTTTATTAGCTCTATGATTCTTTATATATTTATTCTAAAAATCTTGTATGTTTACCCTGTTTTCTTTTATATTGATATTATTTATTATACTTTCTTTTCGCTTTTGTAATGTAATTTTTCCGAGTTGTTTAGTTCTTGTTCGGAAAGTAAGTTTTTTATGAAATCAATTGGCCTCTTTTTTGTCGTAGAATGTATGGTATTAAGTGTTCATTCAAAGTTAAGTGTAATCTTTCAACATCTGCATTTCCTGTTTTATTATAAGTGGTCGTTAGGTGTAGGTTTATTTTATTATCTTTTAAGAATTGTTTTATTGGCACTGTATCTAATTCATTGTCTGTAACTAAAGTTTCCGGTGTGCCTAAATATTGAATTCTTTCTTTTATGGCATTTGCAATTGATATCCAAGTTCTGTTCTTTAATGATTTGGCTTTAGCATATTTTGTTAATTTGTCGATGCTTGTAAGGTACATTATGCCTCTTTGTGGGAGTTTCCGTACTATTTAAACAATGTTTGATAGGGTCAAACTTCGTCTTATTGTATATTTCATAATTATTTATGTATTTCTGTATTTCTTTTTGTAATTTGGGGTAGTCGTGTGTCTCTTTTATTTCCTCAAATATTTCATTTATTCCTCTGTGATTATTTTCCAGTTGTTTCTCTTCTATCAATGTTAAGAGTTCTCCTTTGTCTGTTACATCTTTTAAAACTATGTTTGATTTCATTATTTTTAGATTTGCATTATTTGTGAAAAATTTTATATATAACTCTTGAATTTGTAAAAATAATTTGTCATCTGAGCAGTAAATTACGATAAATCCTTTTTCCGGTGGGTTCTCTTACATTATTTTTAAAATGTCGCTTCCAAGTGTTACGTTTATTATTTTTCTTATTTTCCTTTGATGTATTATTTTCTTTGTTATTGATTGCCTTTGCGCTCTTTGAATTATAAGTTGATTTTTATATATATTGATTGCATTTTCTGTTATTTTATGAAGTATGTACTATCCGTATCTGCACTATGTACAGTATCTATGTCGTCATCATTGAATATTTCATTTAAATTCAATTCTACCATATTATTATTTTCATAATTTAGTCTGCTTAGACCATCTGCATCTGCATCCATCTTTACCTTTAATGTATAATATCGAAATCAAATTCATTGAGATTAATTTTCCACCTTTGTAATTTTGAATTAGGTTCCTTTATATTATTTAACCAAACCAATGGACGATGGTCTGTTTTAATGGTGAATTTGCAACCAAATAGGTATGGGCGAAAATATTTTGTGGTCCACACTATGGCTAACAACTCTTTCTCTATAGTGCTGTAATTTTTCTCATGTCCAAAGTACGACTGGCAAATGAAGTTGTTTTGTTATCTTGCATAAGGGCTACTCCTAGAGCAAAATTACTCGCATCTGTCACAAGAGTAAAATTTTTTGTGAAATCTGAGTGGGTTAAAATGGGGTAATTTTTTATCAAAATTTTTAATTTAAAGAAAGAATCTTTGTAATCTTGGTCATTAATGTTTCTTTTTGAGCCCTTTTTTAAATATTTTATTGAATGGAATGCTATTTTAGAGTAATATTTAATAAATCTCCGATAGTATCCCGTAATACCTAAAAGGGCTTTTATTTCCTTATCGCTTCTTGGAAGTAGAATCTTTTGTATTTCTTCCACTTTTTGGGGGTTTTGTTTAATACCATCTTTTGTAATCAAGTGACCTAGAAATTTGGTTTCTTGTCTTAAGAAATCGCATTTATTTAATCGGATCTTTAGATTTTTTTCTTTTATTCTCATTAAAATTTTGCTCAATGATTCTAGGTGCTCTTCTACGCTGATAGAAAATACTGGAATATCGTCCATGTACACAATGCAAATTTTGCCTATATATTCTCTAATATATCCTTCATTAGCCTTTCGAATGTTGCCGGCGCATTTCGCAATCCGAAGGGCATTCTTAGAAATTCATAATGTCCGTTTGCAATGGAGAAAGCAGTTTTATGTATGTCGCGTTCGTCCATTTCAATTTGATGAAAACCTTTGGCTAAGTCGAGAGTGGAATAATATTGGTATCTTCCCAATTTGTCAAATATATCGTCTATATTTGGAATTGGAAATCTGTCTTCCGTAGTTACGCTGTTCAACTTCCTGTAGTCGATCACAAGACGGCATTTTTGTTCATTGGTTGCGTCCAGCTTCTTTGGTACCAGCCAAATAGGACTAGAGCATGCTCTTAGGTTTTTTGGATTGCAACCAAAGTAAATGTAATTTAGATCCTACCTCTACAATAACAACAACAATAAAAATAATAAAGAGGTAATGAAGTTGAGGCCAAAACAGGTATGTGAATGGTGAAATGTTTGTATTAATTGTACATAGAAAATGCATACTTTAACTTCATTCTTTCATTATTATTATTTCAAAAAATTATACAACATTTTGGAGTAAGTATAAAAGTGTGATTAAATGTTGCAAAGTGTTCGAAAGAGTATGCATTAATTTCAGATCGAAAACTATAGCTTTGAGAGAGGTTTAAATAATACATTTCTTAATCAGGAGAACCTCCTCCATTCATCCATACATGTAAAATCGCGCCAAAGAAATATGTGCAATTAATATAACAAATAAAGTGTGTGTATGTTTGCATTGCGCATGATAATGCATTAATGTGTGTAATGAAAAATGAAATTTGTGAAGTGTGTAAATACTATATATGCATATCCGGGAGACTTAGTGCTCTATTCCGAATTCGGATATAAAATGGGTATAGATGTATGGAGTAAGTTCTCCAGATTAAGAATAAAAGTATATGTAAAGCCGTACTAGACTTTTAGTTTGCGAGATATTCGCATTTAATCGGCAAATTCGAAAGTTTATAACCTTATACATTTATTAAAATGAAACATTATTTAATTTTGGGCCCGCATAAAAATTTGCCCAGGGGTCAAACCAGGTCAAATGGTCCAAAAATTTCGCGAAATCATCGATTTTGAAAATTAGCAGCTCATTCGGTATTTGTTCAAATAATACTATTTTACACAATTTTTTATTCAACAATTGAAATTTTTCATGTGTTCTTCACGCAAAAAAAAAAATAAAATCTGAAAAGTATGTGGAACAACGCGGAAAATATTCACCTTTAATAATTCAAAAATTTGTATTAATAACACATAGTATTTCACAATGTTTCACTAAGTTTTTTCACATTTTTCACTTTGTATATTTTCAAAAATACACTCTAAACATTGAAATAAGTTCACAACCGAAGATAAAATATGTATATAAACTAAGCGATTGCGGTACCTATAACTCTATATATTTTTTAATCAGGAGGACTTCCTCTCGGTACCTTCAGATCCCTGCGCCAAAGAAATGGGAATTATGCTATCAATTGTATAGTTCCATACTTCTCCGAAGATTGTCGTATGGAGGCTTCAAATAAATGCCCCAAATATACATGTAATAACTGCCAGCTGTCATTTTCCATAAAAACATATTTCGCCGTTAAATAATTAAGGAAGGTAAGTTTTAAATAGATTTTATAATTTTTTGTTAAGAAAGTACGCCAATTCACAATAGTCATTTACAATAAATTGACTGAATCACCTGTTCATATATCACTAGATTCTGCAGTGGGTGCTTTCATGACCTTTCATATTTCAGTATAGTGTTTTTACATTCTGTATCATCGTGCAATCTTCCAAGATCAAGAAAATCTCCCTAATGTCTTTTGTGCAACCGAAAAGAGTTAAGTGGAGGCTACCGAACATTTGGGCCTAAGTGTCTATATTTTGGGCCTAACCTCATACCCCTAATATGCTGATTTCCTATTTTTTGGTTAATGTTTTCTCATATCTCCAAAATATTAAATTTATCTTATGTACATATATTTGAGTAAATTAGTTAAATTAGTTAGATTTTAATATAAATATTTTTCAGACAAGCAAAAAGTTATGTTGAAACTGAGTGAGTCTACGGCTTGTAATCTAAGTTAAAAAGAAATCCACCTTTTCGTCGAAAAAGGAATATTGAATTCATTAGCAACAATTTTCATTATATTTTTTTGCTTTTTTTGCAAACATTAAAGTATTTATCCGGCTCTGATCGTTCAAAATTGCGAGAGTATAAAATGTTCGATGTTTCAGAGTATAATAGTATTGTTCACCTAACCGTTGTATGTATCACCCAAAACTAATCGAAATTGATATAAATTTACATTAGGGTGATTTTTAAACTATAAATTCCCGTTGCGAAATTTCCTTGCAAATACTCTAAAAAAATCCCTGAAAATTTAGTCCTTAATATCAACATTAAGAACTGAACCAAGCCATGTAAAAATTTTCTATTGAAAATACACTACAATCGTGATATTTTATCTTTAAATTCCTACAGATCAGAGGTATTTTATGGCATCGCTTTGACTTTAGACGCATATTTGTCAGAATCGTTGACTCTACAAAAGTGCCCAGTGCAACAAAGTCGTAACTCACACCAGCGAGGTAGTACAGGGCTCTAAACCCGAATTTTCCACGAATTTTGCGTTTTTTTTTGTATATATTTCGTAAATGACAAGAGCTATAGAAAAAATGTGCATGACAGATTTGTAGGATTTTTTTTTTACTATAAAAACGGTTCGAGGTCGAAATGGCTTCTCGAGATATTCGCCTTTTTAAGTAAAGCTTTATAGAATTTTTATAGATGGTATGTATTAAGAAATCTATGAAAATTGCAAGGACAAGGACTGAGGCGCGAATGTCCTTATGGTATTTTCTATAGTGGCCATATAAAGGAATACAAGTCCGGTGTGGGATTCTTGACGGGAGAAAGACTCCGTCGCCGAGTACTGCCATTCACTCCGGTCTGAACGTCTGGCCACAAAGCGAGATTTTTCAACTTATCGCTAATTTGCGCCCACGCCCCGACGGAAGAACAAAGATCTCTTCTATGAGAGCTTGGAGCGCACCTTTGAGAACTGCCCCTCCATGGCACAACATTCGGTAAATTCAGCTTCCCCAAACTGGTCCGGGCCCGAAATATGGTTATCTGTAGTACTAGGTTCCAGCATAAAAAAATTCACCGCTACCTGGCTGACCAACCAGATCGATCATGTTGTGATGGACGGAAGACCCGTCTCCCGTGTTTTAGACCTACTTACACTTCGAAGGCCTACCATCGACTCGGACTACTATCTTATTGCAGCCAAGATACACACCCGCCTCTGTGCACCAAAAAACGCACGTTAACAAACAGAAGGAAGTGTGCGACGGCATTTCAGGCTCCATTTGTAGAGCTGCAACCGAAACCATTGGTTTTCATAAAATGCAAAAGAACCGCTGGTACGACGAGGATTGCCGTGTCGCAGCGGAGAGAAAACAGGCTGCCTAGCTCTCAACGTTACAATCGACCACAACACGTACGGAATGGGATAGATACTGAAAGCCGAAAGCGGAAGCGAGACGCATTTGCAGACGAAAAAAGAGATAAGCCGAAATGCGTGAGTACGAAGAGCTTGACAAGCTGGCAATTACCCCTGTCGCTCGAAAATTCTATGAAAAGATGCAGCGACTAACAGAAGATTCTGGAAAATAAATATAGAAAAAATAATAAACAAAGCATACATGGCCTACTATACTCGTAAGAAAATCGTCAACAAGAATTGGGGCCTCAAACCAAGGATAGTCATGTGGATGTGTACGGCGGTCATAAGACCTATACTTACATAAGGAGCTCTGGTATGATGGCCAGCGCTAAACAAACAATACAACATTAAAAAATTAAATGGTATACAAAGAGCAGCATGTGCGGGTGTTACTGGTGCTATCAGGTCATGTCCGACTGATGCGCTCAACGTGATCCTGCATCAACTACCAATGGACTTTTTTATTCAAAAGACAGCAGCTATTGGGGCGATAAGAATAAAAGAATTGGGAGGTTGGAATCAGCAGAACTACGGACATAGTGTAATCCTAAACAAGCTCACCATTAATAAATCAGACTACATTCTTCCAAAGCTGGACTCCAATAGACACTAGCAGGTGAGGATAACATCTAGACGGGAATGGTGAAGAGGTTCAATATAAGAGGAGGATACCAACTCAGTCTATACCGACGGGTCCAAAATGGACTGCGGAGTAGAAATGGGGGTATTCTCCGCTGATCTTGGCAAATCTCTCTCTATACGTCTACCGAACTCGGCTAACATCTTCCAAGCAGAAGTATTAAGCATAGAAAAAGCCTGCGAAGCTCTGTTAGAAAACCGCAGGAATATAAATAAATCAACTATATTTACGGATAGCCAGGCGGCGTTCCTGGCCCTGTTTTCACCCATGACAAATTCCAGCATAGTTCACAACAGCAAGAGAGCACTAAGCTCAATAAAAGACAAGTTCCTATTCCTGTGGCCGGGAACCCAGATCAAGTTTAGCTCCCGGCCACAGGAACATTTTCGGTGACGAAAAAGCAGACGAGTTGGCAAAGGCAGGAGCTTTCCTCAACGAATCCGAGGCGGAGCTAATACCAAGCCTGCTAGGATCGATCAAAGGAGAGATCAATAGACAATTTCAACAAGTTGTAAATTACAGGGGGAAAAACATTACAAAATGCGTCATAACTAAACAATTATGGCCAACATATGACGGGAAAAGAACCAACGACTTATTAAATAGGTCAAGGAAAAGTATTTATAGAGTAACAGCTACCACAACAGGGCACTGGCCATTTGGGGAACACGCGTCCAAAATGGGTATGCCCCACAATGACATCTGCGGTGGCTGCGGAGTAGCAGGGAACAAGGAAACAATCTTCCACTTTCTCTGCGAATGCCCAGCTCTAGCACAGATCCGACACAAAACACTTGGAGTCCATCTAGCACCAAACCTTGAATGGATTTCCACTAAAAGCATATCGGACATAAGTAGTTTCATCGAAAGCTCAAAATAGTTTGAGAGAGAAGCTGAAACGTAATATCAGATACAGGAGATTCTACGAACAGTGTATCATAATGGCTCATCAAGTGCTAATTGAGCCCGACAGGGCTGCACTCCTACCTAACTACCTAACAGAAGATTTCAAGACCGGAGCAGACTCCTGTAAAACCCTCAGAGGTGATTTAATGACAGATGTCCAGAGTTTACTAAAATTATGGAAGGAACGCCTCTCCAGCCTGTTGAGTGGGAGTGAAAGCATAACACCAGGAGATGGTGAACCCGATTCCCCAATCGATGGCGATAAGCGGTCGTTCTATTGCCTGACCATGAAGAAGATCGAACAGCAAAGTGGCGGAGGCCGATGGATTGCCGGCCCAGCTATTCATACACGGCGACAAAGAATTGATATGCATGCATACTCGTATGAGCATTTTTTGTAAAATATGTTCGGACGAAGGCATGCTCAACCGTTGCAATTTAAGTGTGCTCTGCCCAATCTACAAAAAACTAATACAGCTGTGCAAACTGACGCTGAGCAACTCCAAAATCTCCGTTAGGAAGGGGAATAACCTCTCCGAGACGATACCAAACGAGGCGACTCCCTTTTGTGCGACTTCTTCTATCTGCTGCTGGAGAAAATAATTCAAGCTGCAGAACTTAATCAGGCAGGTACAAACTTTTATGAAAGTGTACAGTTGCTGACGTACGCCGATGATATTGATATCATGATGATATTGATATCATCGGCCTCAACACCCGCGCCGTTAGTTCTGCTTTCTCCAGACTGGATAAGGAAGCAAAGCAATTGGATCTGGCAGTGAACGAGGGCAAGACGAAATATCTCCTGTCATCAAACAAACAGTCGTGGCACTCGCGACTAGGTTCCCACGTGACTGTTGACAGTCAAAACTTCTAAGTCGTAGATAATTTCGTCTAGCTTGGAACCAGCATCAACACCAACAACAACGTCAGCCTCGAAATCGAACGGAGTATGTATATAGCTGGAATTCTACATTTTATGTGGTTGTTCTTTTTATTAAAGTGGAAGATGCCGTTAAAAGTACTGTCGCACTCATCGATAAGGAATTACCCCGAATTAATCTTGACTAATGGTTACTGCTAAAGGATTTGCTAACTATGTTAAGACATTTTGAGTACACCACAAAAGAAGTAAGCGGCTAAAAATATTGCACTGGCTCAATGGTTATTACTATTGTAAATAGTCTCAAAAGTGTGTTTACTACAAAACCCAACAATTACATCTGTAGATCCACTAAAAGCAGAGGCTTTTGAATTATTAAATGGTATACATAGAAGGTCAGAGAATACCGAAAAGACAACACTCTAAGCATCGCATCATTTTTGGATCCTCGTTTCAAAAATTTCACCTTTTCTGACCCCACAATAGCCGACATATTTAAAAATCGTATCATTGCAGATGTAAGTAAAGTAATTCAAGAAGCCCAAGCAAGTGAACCCCAAAAATTACAAGTAGAAACCTCAGAGTTTTCAATATGCAGATACATAGGCTCCAATATTGCGTTAAACCAGCCGTGAGGTACTTGTAAGGCAATAGCCATTATCGAGGTTAAGCGTTATTTGGAAGATGTAGTGATTGCTCGAAATGCGGAACCCTTCAAATGGTGACAGAACAATAAATATACACATCCACGCTTGTCTTCCATATCTCAGATAAAATAAGAATGTTTAGCGTCATCAGTTCCCTGCGATCGGCTCAAGCTGGACTTATTTTAAGTGAAAGGAAAATGCGCTTGAACGATGAAAAGACAAAAATGTTAATTTTTTTATATGCGAATCAGTATTAGTGAAGAGTTTTTTTTCAGTTGTGATTTTTAAATTTATAATGGGTTGTCAAAAATGTTTTGCGGTATTTTTATTGAATCAATTCGTGTGGCACCCATACATCGAGCTTATTAGTGACTCCAAGCTTCTTCAAATGGTTTATAACGGTTTGATGGCTACTATGCCGGTCTCTTTCGACGCATTTCTGCCTTTATGGTAGTAGTACTGTAAAATATGCCATATTTTCTCTTTATTTTGCTCCATGTTTGCGACGCTATAACTCACGAAAGACTTAAAAGAAACAACAATCGATCAAACACGTGTTAGCGCGTGAAATGAGCTTTCCAAAAAGGTATAGCATGACCCGATGCGACGAATAAAACTAGAACTACGCGCTTTCAGCGCCAACTAGCGAAAATACTGCAAGACTTTTTTGACAACCTAATATTTAATGTGTATGTGATCTAACTTTTTACTTGTTATCATTTAATTACTTTAACTTAATATTGTTATTTGAATTATATTAATATTATTTTCAATCTAAAGAGAGAAAAAAACTTTATTTTTGAAAATCAATTAGTTTTTACTCCATTTTAGATATGAACATGTGCAATTTGAAATAATTGTTTAAAGAAAAACACGAATTTCTAAAAAATTAAAAAAAAAATAGTTTTTTTAATGACTACCCGAAAAAAAATATAATAATACATTAACTAAGTTAATTTTTATATTATTAATATTAAATACATACCATGTTGTCGTGAATCCATAAAAAATATTTTCATGAATTTCGTTCACGCAATAAAAAAACCTTCTGCAATTTCGAGAACAATGGAGAGTTTCGCGAATAAGCACGTGCGTTCCGAACGAAGTCTAGGTCAATTAACAAATCCTATCATTTTCACTCATACACACATAGGCGAAATCTCGTAAAATGACAGAAATTAAATTAAGAATGCAATAGAATGAGGGAAGATTCAGGGCAAAAGCCCAGGCAGTTCGTTAGGGTTTCCTAAATATTCCACTTCTAAAACAGCCAAATGCCTTAGAAAAGGCTCTAGTGTGTTGCCGTGTTATGCTATCCAATTTGTTATCTTGAGTACGTTTTTGCTAATTTTCAAATATATTACGATTATTAAAATTCATAAAGATTAAATTTACCTAGTTTTGATTAAAATCTTATTTATTGTATCAAAATTATGGGTAAATATTTTCTATTTTATTAAAAATATTTGAAGAATCTATCTACTTTTGTTTAAATTATTACAAAGATTTTTGTTTAGTATTGTATATTTTATATGTGTGAAAATAGGCCTTTTGTGGAACCTAAAAACCAAAAAATATTGCTAACGCGCTTATACTGCAACCTCTTTACTATTTTTAAGTCCTTTTATTTAAATCTCTGAGCCGAAAAATTAACTATTTCGATCAGGTGATCTCAGCTGTTGACGACCGTATGATTCTTTTGTTACTTGTATGTTTCTACAATGGTCTAGGTTCCGACTACTTGTGTGGCAATACGAGTATAGCGGCCTGAAGGTCATTCATTTAATCGGTATTTTGTGTACTCGTACATTTTAAGAATTGATAAGCACATGCATCAAAAAATTTTAACAAATTAATTTACACCGAAGTGTGCCTTAATCGGCTCTTAAGAGCAGCAAAATCATTTTCCATCCGGATAACGACCCAAAATACACGTCTTATCTTGTACGTGAATGGTTGTTAAACAATTGCAAACAACTGCATACGCCCCCGCAATCGCCAGACATTTATCCTATTTAACATATTCGGAACTTATTGGAAAACCGTATTCGAAAACATTGAATTTCACCAAAAATGTGTCTCAAAACTGCCTTATGTACTTAGTGGGTCAAAATATCCCGAAATAATACTAGAAATCAAGTGGAGAGCATTCGTTGGCGACTAAGGACAATAATTGCAATAAAATGAATGACAAAAAATAATAAATATAGTACATCTAAAACTAATGTAATTACTTTTAATTTATATAAATAATCATAAGTGTATGTAAACTTTTTTGATATCAATTAGGCACATCATAAGCTTAAGCATTAATTACAAAAAATGATATGCTTTCTTTAATGTTAAACACATAATATATATTTTGAAATAGCTATAAAAAAAACAAAACATATTCATTTTAAAACAAATAAACGTATCGTAGACGTACAAGACAGGTAATAGTTACATAAGTACCTGGTCATCCATTATTAATGCCATCGTTATAGTAATAATAATACCCAACGATTACCCTCCTCCCGCCCAACCGATGCGAGGGGCGCAATCCGCGAACGAGCGGAATTGGCTGAGTCATAAAAGGTAAGAGAGTTTTAAGCGTTGCGATCTTAAGCTGTTCAGCTACAGAAGCAATAATTTCAACAGCCAAAATTAAGAATTAAATTAAAGTTTATAATATTTAAATATTATAATAGTTAAATGTTATGTTGTTAATGGTAAAGAGTGAGTCTGTTAGACGAAATGTGCCGGAATGAGAATTGAAAACATGACATACATATACGGCGGTATGGTTCGTTTAACCGAAAATTTGTTCCAGAAAATTTTAAAAGTAAGAGTCTAAACTGCCTGCGAGAGTGAGCGGAAACGTTAAAATTAATATCAGATAAGAGGGGTGGGCTACAGACTGACCCATTCATGACATTTACAAGAAATATTATACCAAGCATATTCCTGCGATTAGCGAGTATCGGGAGATTTATAAGTTTTAAACGATTAGTGTAAAGGGGAAGATTCAAACTGGAATCCCAATGCAAATGATTTAAGGCAAAAAGTAAAAATTGTTTTTGAACGGACTCTAACTTATTCGGATGGACTTGCTAACTAGGGTTCCAAACCAAAGATACATACTCTAATATAGGCCTCACCAGAGATGTAAAAAGAACTGTTGTGGTAAGCGGATCTCTAAATTGTTTAGAAAAACGTTTAACAAAACTGAGAGCGCCTTTAGCTTTAAAACCCGTAGAAAATGCGTGAAGATTAAAATTGAGTTTGGGGATCATAGTTACTCCCAGATCAACGAAACTACGTGAAAACCACATCGTTTTACATTTTTGAATGTTCAGTGGCATGTCATTTCAATCACACCAAGAAACTAGGTTGTTTAAGTCTGACATCTTTCGCTGTTTGAAGTATACATTTTAAAAAGTTTTACATCGTCAGCATATAATAAAACTTTTGAAAACTTAACAACAGACGATATATCATTAATAAATAACAAGAGCAGAATTGGACCAAGATGGCTACCCTGATGAACGCCTGAAGGAACATTGATTATGTCAGAAAAAGTATCGTTGAATACGACGTGTTGAATTCTATTACTAAAATAAGAAGCAACCCAATTTATAAATATAGGTTGAAAACCAAGAAGATCAAGTTTATTCAAAAGAATTGAATGGGATACTTTATCAAAAGCTTTACTAAAATCTGTGTATATAACATCAGTATTCCTATTCTCCCTAAATCCCGTTGATATAACGGGTGATTTTTTTGAGGTTAGGATTTTCATGCATTAGTATTTGACAGATTACGTGGGATTTCAGACATGGTGTCAAAGAGAAAGATGCTCAGTATGCTTTGACATTTCATCATGAATAGACTTACTAACGAGCAACGCTTGCAAATCATTGAATTTTATTACCAAAATCAGTGTTCGGTTCGAAATGTGTTTATCGACAAATTTTGTTCAGCGATGAGGCTCATTTCTGGTTGAATGGCTACGTAAATAAGCAAAATTGCCGCATTTGGGGTGAAGAGCAACCAGAAGCCGTTCAAGAACTGCCCATGCATCCCGAAAAATGCACTGTTTGGTGTGGTTTGTACGCTGGTGGAATCATTGGACCGTATTTTTTCAAAGATGCTGTTGGACGCAACGTTACGGTGAATGGCGATCGCTATCGTTCGATGCTAACAAACTTTTTGTTGCCAAAAATGGAAGAACTGAACTTGGTTGACATGTGGTTTCAACAAGATGGCGCTACATGCCACACAGCTCGCGATTCTATTGCCATTTTGAGGGAAAACTTCGGACAACAATTCATCTCAAGAAATGGACCCGTAAGTTGGCCACCAAGATCATGCGATTTAACGCCTTTAGACTATTTTTTGTGGGGCTACGTCAAGTCTAAAGTCTACAGAAATAAGCCAGCAACTATTCCAGCTTTGGAAGACAACATTTCCGAAGAAATTCGGGCTATTCCGGCCGAAATGCTCGAAAAAGTTGCCCAAAATTGGACTTTCCGAATGGACCACCTAAGACGCAGCCGCGGTCAACATTTAAATGAAATTATCTTCAAAAAGTAAATGTCATGAACCAATCTAACGTTTCAAATAAAGAACCGATGAGATTTTGCAAATTTTATGCGTTTTTTTTTTTAAAAAAGTTATCAAGCTCTTAAAAAATCACCCGTTATGTAAAACAAATTCAAGCAAATTGGTTATTAGATTTCCCTTTACGAAAACCGTGCTAAGAGATAAGTTAAATAGTTTTGTTAGGGGTTGGTATATATACTTGGCATATTTCTTAAGAAAACATGATGAGATCATATCTGGCCATAATTGTATAATTGTTCTAACATATTTAGCTGATATAAGATGTCTGCTTCGGAAATGGTAGGTGCATTAATGACAGAAATCGGACATAACTTGTGCTGATGCGGAACATTTTTCAATTTTTTTAAGATTTTGGAGAGTAATTGGATTTGAAGAATTCAACGGATATATTAGAAATGATGGTGGTTGTCACTAGACATACTAGACTTTAAATTTACAAGCACGAGATTTTCTATTTTTTATTTACATAAATCTTTCGAAAACCATAAATGAGAACTCATTTTTTGAGTAACAATACACTTCGGAACATATTTTTCAAATATGTTTAAAATGGTTTCATTAAAGTGGGAAGCACTAAATTCAATATTGCCGCTGTAATCTAACCATGTTACTTTAGAAAGTTCGTAATTAATCTTCTTAAAATTAGCTTTCGCAAAATTGAACCGAAAACAAAGGTCTTGTGTATTATTATGAGCAAAGTTAGCTATGATTTCGATGTCAATTTTCAAAGCAGGATGATACGGGTGCTCTAGGCGAACCAAAGGATCACATCGGACAACGGAGAACATTGAAGTGGTATCAACATAAACTAGATCTAAGATCTTACCAAACTCATTTGAAATTAAATTAATTTGGTTAAGACCCAACTCCGACATATCATCTAAGAACTCGTTAAAACATAAGCGAGTACTGACCAGAATGGTGTAATCATCAATAGATTTCCATGATAAGCACGGTAAATTGAAATCAACCAAAACAATCATGGAATCAGTATTATTAGCCATAGAGAAAACATTATTTATTAATGAAGCATGCTGCATATATACAGATATGTCCGAGTGAGGCGGATGAAAGATTAATGAGGTCAATAGTGGGTGGAGGCATTTTTTTAAAGAAGATACAGTGGTGTCAGACGGACGTTTACGTTTAGAGAAAGGTTTTGGATTCTCTTCCTGAATATTTAGGCATTGAAATGATTGAAACAGCGTTTCATAATGCCTAAATTTTTCAGTCAGGGTTTCAAGCTCACGACCAATCTCCTTGAAACCATTGCGCGCTTACTTAAAAGCTTTAAACAATTCAATTTCAGTTGGTCTGCATTTTAAGCAAGACCAGCCCAATCGCTTACTGTCAAGAATAGAATTCAATATCCTACCTGTCAGTCCAGCACACTTAAGATGGGCAAGCCCAGCACAAAGCTAGCAAGAAACAAAGCGTTCCGACTCACCTTTCAAAGAGCAGTTCGGAAAGTTACAAGTCATAATGAACAAAAACAATATTAAACAAAAATATAAAAAATGTTAAATAATAAAAGTAAAAAGAGCAATGACATATTTATAATAAATAAATGCAATAAAAATAGTTGGTTATCAAAGATAACAACCAATGTAGCGAGCAGTTTGAGATGCACTGTAACACACGAAAAGTAAAAAACTGGCGAACAGCTGTGGGCAAAGATTGAAACGAATAAAAACAAGAAAGAAATTTAAGTAAGCAATAAAAATTAACACTAATAATTGCACTATTTAAAAATGTAAAAAAAAAAACTTAATTGAAAATGACTCTGCGCAATTAATTAAAATTTGCCAACCCACAATTAAAGTAAATATCAATTGGTTCAATAGCACAATATAACACTGATACTTATCTTAAAAGATCACTTAATCCAGATATTTTCAAATAAAGCTTATAATATAAATTGAACAAATTCGCCAGAGCACGAAACAAAGCACAGCTGAACACCGTTAGGTTAGTTTTGTTCTAGCCTTAGGAAAAAAGTAACCATTTCGCCTCTTTCACCACACGTCGGTGTGATAAGCCTAACTGCTCTCTCTCATTGATTTTGCGCATCTGTTAGATTAGCCATCTTTTACTGATAATAGCTTGTTTGGTTATTGTTGTGCTACAGAAAACTAGTCGATAGGCCATTTGTTTATTTTTTCATTTTTCACAGAAAACTGGTGCAACGGTCATAGCAACATTTTCTATGGATTATTTGTTTGGTTATTCATTGGTCAACACAGCCCATCGTATCAGTCAATTTATTTAATTTTATTTCATTATTTTTTGAAGTTTACATGTTTATACATAACAGTTATATTTTTGCTATCTATTTTTGACAAATTTTCAGTAATTATTTAGGGTTAGCCTTTAAATATTACCATTTATATATATTTCACAAACTAAATTTTCCATCTTATAATAATTTTTACTAAATAATTTAATTTACAAATTCTTCATATTTACAGATTTTGTACATATTTAAGCTAATTGAACTATAATATTTTAAATTAATTAATTTAAAACAATTAGTATTTAGTAATTTAAATATATTGATAATAATGATTGGATCCGGCTTGAGATTTTTCCTCCAAAATTTGCAAATATCTAAAATGATTAGTGTAGGAGCCCAATAATAAATTAATGTCCAGTTAAACAAATTGATTTTATTTAATTTTAAGTTTACAATAATTTAATTTCACTCTTAACACTCCTAATGTTTTACTAATAATGTCTTAATGTTATGCTAGCATCGGTTTTTATCCCTTATTGTGCCTAATTTTCTCCTTAGCTATGTAAGCTGGGGCGTATATGCTTATGAGAGCGTAGGTAGAGGTGGGTATGTTTGTGCGTATGTATATATGTACCTGCTTGCAAAGTGCAAGCGAAAATGAGAACATACAAAAAATGCAATTATGTACAAATCATAGAAAACCGTAACATATGTATGTATATGGAAGTACGAATTGATGTGTATATGCATAAGCGGTGCTCTCACAAAGGTGAATAGCCTAATTCATGGTCACGGTCATCCGATTTGCACAGTGACATACTTCTGACCAAACAATTAGAAAAAAATATTTATTTGTATCTACATTAATTTTTTAAAATAAATACTATACTAATTAAGTCTGTGCCTAAGTGTTATAAAAAGTTAAGGCGAACAATATTCAACATGATATTAACGTAGATACAGTTATGTTATTTATTTATTTTATTATTTAATTTATTTATAATAATTCATATAACAAAAAGAGTTTCATTATATAAATACATAAACGCAGCACTGGCTACGAGGCCTTCAGCCGCCTTGTAATTATAACTAGGTAAAAATTCTATTTGCTAAGGGTTAGTAAAGATGTAAGTTGCTTAAATACGTTTTAACAAATCGTTGGTTTTTAAGAATCTATATACAATCATAACGTTTTTTTCTGAAGGTTCACTTAGTACTTTTATGAGATCAATGTTGCCAGAGTTGTGGGCTGTTTGATAGAAGCGGTGTCATTGCAAAGGGGGCAAATGGATGGGCTCTTACCCGAAAGTAAGTGGGCGTGTGTTATGGTAGTGTGTCCAATCCTTAATCGAGTATATGTCTTCAATGCGCTAGTTGGAACTGTTGACGTGTAGATTATTCGATTTCTGGCTGACTGCGTAGTGATGTTTAAATGTTTTCCATTCGCTTGCGTTTTTTTGATGCCTTTTGTGCTTAATAAGGTTAGAAATGTCTTGCTTGGATGAGACATAGCATGTTAACGCAGGTGTCCTGGCTACATTTTTCGCAGCGAGGTCTGCAAAGTGGTTGCCTGTAATACCAGCATGGCCAGGGATCCACATTACTTGGATTTTCTGAGGGGCACCAATGACCGCCGCCCTGATAACTTCTATTATGGGATTGCGATTGGAAGGAGACGTTATTGCCGACATACACGATTTGCTGTCTGTACAGATGAGGAACTTTCCTTTAGTCTTGTTTGCGTGATTAACTGCATGAAGGATAGTAGATCCTTCAGCGGTAAATACAGAGCTCGTTGAGGGGAGAAGCCAATTGCAAGTAATTTCTCCTGTGGCAGTGACAATGGACTTGCAGCTATCCGTAAACAATAACTTCCAGCTATTATTTGTATAATTAGATTCCAGTTCAGCAAAGGTTTGTTGAAAAACTTCGTTTGGAGTGTTTTGCTTGGACAAACACATAAGCTTATTCTGTAGGATTTTATCATTGATCAGACAGGGAGGATGTCTAAGGTGGTTACCAGAGATTTCAAGTTATGAAATGCCAAAAATGGTTCCCAAAAGCCTTTGTTTACTTCTCGTTACATTTTGTTTGATTACCTTAACACTTTTTTGGTAACCAAACAAATGATTAACATAGGTTAAGTGCAAGTTATTTATTTACACTTCCATGTTTTATTTAATGCATTTATTGTGTGTTTGTCGTTTATGTAGAAAGCACCCATACAAGCAACACAAGGTCATTTATTTAAAGCCTCTATACGACAATCTTCGAAGCAGTATGGAACTAAACAATTGAGGGCTCAATTCCGATTTTTTTGGCGCCACGATCTGAAGACTCCGTTGGAAAGAGGATACCGCAAACGGTTAGTTTATATACATATTTTATATCCGACTTTAGAATTCAAAAATTCCCAGATTTTAAACATTTCAACATGTTTGATTGTCGGCATTACGTTATAACCTACACCCAATTAAACTTTAAACATTTAAACAAATTCACAACAAGAGCTGCCCCCGCCCCGATGTCAAATTGTACTTGGCGTTTTTAGCGCCAGGGTGGGCGAGGAAACATCCCTAAATGGGTTGAGTCTGATCGACTTCGCCGGGGCCCGAAACATGGTTATCTGAAGTACTATATGAAAGCACACGAAAATACATCAAACTACCTGGCTGTCTCCGTATCGAAAATCCACCAACCAGATCGATCATGTTGTGATTGACGGAAGTCACGTCCCCAGCGTTCTAAACGTGCGTACACTCCGTGGTCTTAACATCGACTCGGACCACTACCTTGTTGCAGCCAAGATTGGCACCCGCCTTTGTAAATCAAAGAACGCCCGGCAACAAACACAAGGAAGGTTCCACGTCAATCAGCTGCAATCACAAGAGACAGCAGAACGATTTTCTACTCGGCTTGCACTCCTGCTTTCTGAGAGCACTCGTCAACAACTCGGTATAAGCGAACTGTGGGACGGAATTTCAAGCTCCTTACGTACAGCTGCAACCGAAACCATTGGTTTTCGGAACGTGCAAAAGAACAGCTGGTACGACGAGAGTGCCGTGTCGCAGTGGAGAGAAAACAGGCTTCCTACCTTGCAACGTTAAGATCGATCACAACAACCTTTCAAAGAGCAGTTCGGAAAGTTACAAGTCATAATGAACAAAAACAATATTAAACAAAAATATAAAAAATGTTAAATAATAAAAGTAAAAAGAGCAATGACATATTTATAATAAATAAATGCAATAAAAATAGTTGGTTATCAAAGATAACAACCAATGTAGCGAGCAGTTTGAGATGCACTGTAACACACGAAAAGTAAAAAACTGGCGAACAGCTGTGGGCAAAGATTGAAACGAATAAAAACAAGAAAGAAATTTAAGTAAGCAATAAAAATTAACACTAATAATTGCACTATTTAAAAATGTAAAAAAAAAACTTAATTGAAAATGACTCTGCGCAATTAATTAAAATTTGCCAACCCACAATTAAAGTAAATATCAATTGGTTCAATAGCACAATATAACACTGATACTTATCTTAAAAGATCACTTAATCCAGATATTTTCAAATAAAGCTTATAATATAAATTGAACAAATTCGCCAGAGCACGAAACAAAGCACAGCTGAACACCGTTTGGTTAGTTTTGTTCTAGCCTTAGGAAAAAAGTAACCATTTCGCCTCTTTCACCACACGTCGGTGTGATAAGCCTAACTGCTCTCTCTCATTGATTTTGCGCATCTGTTAGATTAGCCATCTTTTACTGATAATAGCTTGTTTGGTTATTGTTGTGCTACAGAAAACTAGTCGATAGGCCATTTGTTTATTTTTTCATTTTTCACAGAAAACTGGTGCAACGGTCATAGCAACATTTTCTATGGATTATTTGTTTGGTTATTCATTGGTCAACACAGCCCATCGTATCAGTCAATTTATTTAATTTTATTTCATTATTTTTTGAAGTTTACATGTTTATACATAACAGTTATATTTTTGCTATCTATTTTTGACAAATTTTCAGTAATTATTTAGGGTTAGCCTTTAAATATTACCATTTATATATATTTCACAAACTAAATTTTCCATCTTATAATAATTTTTACTAAATAATTTAATTTACAAATTCTTCATATTTACAGATTTTGTACATATTTAAGCTAATTGAACTATAATTTTTTTAAATTAATTAATTTAAAACAATTAGTATTTAGTAATTTAAATATATTGATAATAATGATTGGATCCGGCTTGAGATTTTTCCTCCAAAATTTGCAAATATCTAAAATGATTAGTTAGGAGCCCAATAATAAATTAATGTCCAGTTAAACAAATTGATTTTATTTAATTTTAAGTTTACAATAATTTAATTTCACTCTTAACACTCCTAATGTTTTACTAATAATGTCTTAATGTTATGCTAGCATGGGTTTTTTTATCCCTTATTGTGCCTAATTTTCTCCTTAGCTATGTAAGCTGGGGCGTATATGCTTATGAGAGCGTAGGTAGAGGTGGGTATGTTTGTGCGTATGTATATATGTACCTGCTTGCAAAGTGCAAGCGAAAATGAGAACATAAAAAAAAATGCAATTATGTACAAATCATAGAAAACCGTAACATATGTATGTATATGGAAGTACGAATTGATGTGAAAATTTAAATTCATTCTTCCACTTAGATGGGGAAAAAAAAAAACAAATTTTTTGAAGTTTGTTTCTGCTTTATTGAACTTCACATTTCGACTGCTTAATACTAACAATTATTTCTTAATTTATACCTATCAATAATAATTTGGTCACATTGCACTTCAATGTGACCGTATAAAATTGGGCCCTGCGCTGTCGTTGTAACTCTGCTGTGGTGTTGTTGTTGATTTCCGCAATTTGTTATTTTGCGTTTCCTGTTGTTGAACTAATGCAGACATGTCGTCAGCAATATTTGTTTATTTGTATTTTTATTCGCTTGTATTATTGCTGTGTTAGCTATGTAGATTTTGGTGTTAACCAATTTGGTGTTAACTCCTCCGCCCTTAAATTCGAGCGTCCTCGTTCGAAGGATTTTCACAAAATTTATGTAGATCGTCAACGCATACTTTCGTGGTATTACAGCCGGTTGTTATTTTATTTAATCTTCTATTTACTCTATTTTTTTTTAATTTTGCTTTTAATAATACAAATATGAATACAATTATTATTATTGATATAATTGTTACATTTGCAGAAAAATAAATATAATTTTTTGTCTTTAGCAAAGAAATTTCTTTTTCTTCATTTAATTGTAGTTTTTTTATGGACTTGAGAGATAACATTTCTTCTACTTTACTATTATTTGCCATTGGTTGCAATATTGCTGGTAAAGGATTGCTCCCCAGTTATTATCTTAGAAAAATAGTTTTTACCATCTATTTCGATATTAGTATTGTAGTGTTTTATTAAATACGTGCCATTTAATTTCATTGTTTCGTTTTCAAATTTTACGAAACCTGTATATTGGTTTAGAAACAATACATCATTTGTTATTTCTTCAATCTCTTTTACATGATGATTATTAATTTTCGTACAATTATCGACTTTACTTTTTAGCAGATGTGCTATGCATGTGCTATTTGTAATATCTTCTACTATATTTCTTGAGCATATCGATAATTTATTATATGACTTACATTCTTTACTTTTTCCGTAAACTTTATTCTGGCAAATTAAAATTGATTTAAATTCGATTTTATTTATTAATTCTTTTCCTTTTATTGGTCTTATTTCTAAAGTTTTACAATCGTTTTGCTCTGTGGTAGGCAAATTTATTATATAAATTAAGCTTTCTTTATTTGAAGCTATTTTTATTTCAGCAAATTCTAATGCTTCATCTACATTAACGAATGGTATGTTTTCATCTATTAAAAATTGTTTAGTTATTTCCATTTCTTTATCAGACAATATGTATGAATTTATTATGTTAGATTTGGCCCAGTGTATGGCGTATGCTATATTAATTAGCTCTTCCTTTATAATTTCTAATTTAAATTTTATTTGTAATATTAAGTCATTCGCAATTTCTTTTTCTTCTCTCACCACTTTAGATATCTTATTAGTATTGTCTATGATTTCGTTTATTTTCGCATTTGTCAGTTTGTTAATTATTAGCTGTCTATTATTATTTCCCTAGCACATTATTGTTTTTTTTCCATTAAGATATTGTAATCGGCATGGTCTGGATTTCCGGCAATCCATTTCCATGCGGAGCCTATAAAGTCTAGTGATCTCCTAACTTTACTGTTTATTCTAATTCTATCAAGATAATTTTTCGATTGGTTTATGAGGGATGTCAGGATGGGTTTCAATGGATGATTTGCTAATTTATCATTAATTGTCATTTGTACGCGGTTTATTGTGTTGTCGTAGTCTTGTAATTCAATTGTATGGATTATTTTGAATGTGCCTGTTTGTAGTTTTGCGGGACCTGCGTCGATTGTGACTAGTTGGGATGATGAATAGTCTAGTATTTGTACGTTTCCGTATACCATGCAGGCAAAAAGTATATTTCTGTCAAAAGTGTAATAATAAGCGTGCTATGCGCTCTTTTTATCCTTATAAAAGAAAAAAATATTATTTTTATTTTTTATTTCTTGTTTTTTTTTTATTTTTATTATTTTTTTTTTTTTTTTTTTTTAATAATAAGCGTACTATGCGCTCTTTTTTATTTATTTTTTGTTCATTGTTTTGATTAATTTTTAATTATTTTTTCCTATTTCCTATTTCATATTTTTTTTTTTTTTTTTTTTTTTTTTTTTTTTTTTTTTTTTTTTTTTTTTTTTAACTTTTTATAAGGCTTTTGTGGACTACCTTGCCGGTTTGTTTTTAAAACTGTAGAATTCTTATTTTCTTTTACTATTTCTTCTTTGTACCGTGAAGTTAACTTATCTCCGTAACGTTTATTGATTCTAACATAGATTGTCTGTCCAATTTTATATTCTTTAAATGGGCTTCTGTTTTTATTGTGAAATATTAGGTCTTTCTCTTGTTTTTGTTTTAGTCTTTGTATGTTATTCTGTCTTGCCTCTTCGTACTGGTCGGGATTAGTGAATATTCTTCGTCCAAAAAATGATTCAATCGGTTTTTGTCCTGTAGTTGTGTGAATTGAATAATTGTACTCATATACTGCCCTGTCCAGCAGTTCTTCAAAATTTCCCTTTCTGTATTTTCTGATTTTAAACACCTTAAAATTTCTGATAGGGTTGAATGGAATCGTTCTACCTGACCGTTAGCTGTACTAGTATGTGGAGGTATCCTATGTATTTTTATTCTGAGTTGGTCTTCTAACATAAAAGTTATTGATTTGGGAATTTAATGATTTTTCGTTGTCTATTATTATGTTTTGTGGAACTCCAAAATTGAAAATGATCTGTCTAAGTGGTTCTCTAATGTCTTCTGTAGCTCTTGATTTTAATATTTTCGCTTGGGCGTATTTTGAATACTTATCTATGGCAGTCAGTATTATTTTTTTTCCCGGTAATATAGATATCTATATGGTTTTATCTGTCCGGGGTATTCGGGAATAGGAGTTGCTTGAATTTTTGGGTTATTGGGATGTCTGTCGTACTTGTTTTCTGCGCATACGCCGCATTGTTTAACTATTGCTTTAATTTTCTGGAGCATTTTAGGGAAATAAAATGTTTCTATTAATTGCTGTTTTTTTTCTACTGGGTTTCGGTGAGCTCTTTTATGTGTTCGTAGTATTTCATTCTCTTGTTGCTCGTTTGTAATGAGATCCTTAACTTGCGTTTGTGTGTACCTAGCTTTGTAGTTCTTGAAGTGTAGGGGATAGATTTGTTGAATCTGCCCCTTTATTTTTTCGGTTGTGAATATTCCATTAATAACTGAAGGGTTGAGGTAGCGCTTTAGTATTGCTGTCAAGTCGTCTATTGAATAATTAGGTTTAGTCAAAATGTGCCTATGGTACGTAGGGAAGGGTATTTTGAATTGATAGCTATCGATTTGGTCTGTTAAGATCCAAATTTGATTTTTGAATACATTTATTGGGCAATTAATGGTCGGAATTAAATTATGCGAAGAGCTTTCGTCTGAATTAGTGGCAACTGATAACGAATTTATTTCAAATGGTCTGGAGAGTGCGTCTGCAACAACGTTTGCTTTACCTGGTTTGTATTTTATTTCATAATGATATTCTTCTAAAATTGCCTTCCATCTTTTCAATTTGGAATTGTTGTTTTTATTACTGAGTGCGTACGTAAGGGGTTGGTGGTCCGTATAAATGGTTATTTTAGCAGTGCCATACAAATAATTTCTGAGGGAATTGAGTGCCCAAATAATGGCAAGCATTTCCCTTTCGTTAGTTGCATAGTTTTCCTCTGTTTTGCTTAAAGTTCGCGAAATGAAAGTGATTGGTCTTCCATTTTGCTCTAGGACTGCTCCTATTGCATGTTTGGAAGCATCGGTGGTTAGAGAGAATTCCTTTTTATAGTCTGGATATTGAAGAATTACATCTTCGGAAGTGAGTGCAGATTTAATTTTTTCAAATGCTTCTTTTGCTTCGCTATTAAGTGAAAATGGGGACTTTTTTTGACATATTTTTCGAGATGCGACCTTCTTCGCCGCGGAGTAGGGGGTTTTTAATGGTTTTGCAAGTGAAGCATAACTTCTTATAAAGCGTCTATAGTATCCTGAAAGGCCGAGGAATGACCTCAAATCTTTAAGGTTTTTGGGGTATTGGAAATTGACTATTGATTGAACCTTGGCGGGATTGGTTGAGATGCCATCTGATGAAATAATAAAGCCTAAAAATTCCACTTTGGTTTTAAAAAATTCACATTTTTTCAATCTGAACTTTCCCTATTAGCTTTATTTAGGGTGTCAAAAATTGTATCAATGTGTTTTTGGTGGGACTCTTTATCTTTGCTGAATATGACTATGTCATCTATGTAGACGTAGCATGTTTTCCCTATATGGTCTCTTAGGATGTCATCAAGCGCTCGTTGGAATATACCAGGGGCATTTTTAAGCCCAAAGGGTAGTCGCGTGAATTCATATTTTCCGTTGTTCACGGAAAAAGCTGTCTTCTCAACATCGGATTCCTTAAGAGGAATCTGGTGGAAGCCCCCTCTTCAGATCGATTACAGAAAATATTTTGTTGTCTCCTAGTTGAGAAAGTACCTCCCTTTATTTCCGGTATTGGATACCTATCTGACACGGTGACACTATTCAGTTTTCTATAATCGATGACCATTCTATACTTTTTCTCTCCCGATGCGTCCTCTTTCTTGGGGACTACCCATATCGGAGAGTTGTAGGGCGATCTGGATGGTCTTATTATGCCGTCTTCTAATAATTTATTTATCTGTTTTTTCTATTTCGTCCCCCGAGGGAAAATGGGTAAGGGTAGGATTTTTTAGTAAACTGGCGTTTCGGAGTTTGTTCTTATTTCGGCCACTACTTTGGTGGTGTAGGTCAGTCTTTCGTTAGGTTCGGAGAAAAGATGGCTATGTTTATGGATGAGTTTCCTCATTTCTTGTCTATCTTGAGTATTCATATGCGTGTCCCTAATATGGATTGCGTTTACGTCCCCGTGTTTTGTATTCTTTTAGATGAATTTTCGTGTGGTTTGCTATAATCATAAAATTATCCTTACTATGGATTATTGCGTTAATTTCTTTTATGCTGTCATTACCTAATATTCCGTGAAATGTGGTTAGGGTGGGGGAGTAGGAAAAAAATTTAATTGATTTTTGAGCTTGAAAAGATTTATATATGTGTGATGGGTGATCTTTATTTTGCCTCCTATCGAGTTTGCATGAAATGGGCTATTATTTTCTATTATTTTCCTTGCTAAATGAGGCTGTATGTAGTTCTTGTTAGAACCTGTGTCTAGTAGTATTTTAAGAATTTCTCCGCTCCTTGTTCTACATTCGAAGTAAGGAAGCGAAGAAGTTTTCATTCTAAAAAATGTATATCTGTTGGGTCTAGGATTTCGGGTTGGTTCTGATTGTAGTAGAGAGAGTCCTGGTCAAGAATATGGTGGTATGTTGGTTCTTCAAGAGGGTTTGCAGAATTGGGGCCTTCTGGCTGTATCTGAGAGCAGTTTATATGGGAATTTCTTTGAATTTTGCGGGGTGGATTCGTAAAATTCGAACTTGGTCCTTCCTGTCGTTTTTCCCCGGGATACTTGAAGTTCGGTCTATTGGCATAATTTATTGCGTTTGTTCTAATACTTTGGTCTATGTCCATTGGTTCCGGTTTTGGTAATGGTTTTTGCGCTAGAAAGGGCTTGGGGGGGGGATTGTTGTAAGGATTATATTGTGGGTTGTTATAGGTGTTATACTGTGGGCTGTTGAATGGTTGATAGGTGCGTTGCGCGAATTGTTGTGGGCGGTATGCGTTTGGCGAAAACGCTTGTTGTGTGCGTGGCATATATGCGAGCTCTGGGTGAAAATATTGTTGAGAGGGTTGTGTATAGACTTGTCTTTGGAAATGTTGGTGTTGTGGCTTTGGGGGAAGTTGTGGTCTATCTATTCTGTAGGGTGTATTGTAATTGTTCGCGTGTGTGGTTCTAAAATTTTGGTTTTCTAGCTTCATGCAAAGGTGCAGAGCTTCTGGCAGGTCGGCAGGTTCTTTCATACCAAGCAATTTGGAGAGGTCTCCTGAAAGTCCTCGTACGAATGTATCGAGTGCTTTCTCCCTATAGGTTCGAGAAAGAATTTGTATTGATTCTTCGCTCATCTCCATACAGGCGATTTTGTTAAGAATTAGTGACAGATGTGCGTATACTTGCGAATAGAAGCTTTGTACCGATCGACGTCCTTGGATAATGCACGTCATTTGATATTCCAATGTACTTAAATCTCTTTTATCCGCGTAATGCGTTGTTAAGCATTTAGAGATCGCTGTCCAATTCAGCGGTGTGTTGTTAAAATTCGAGTACCGCGTCGGCCTTACCAACTATTTTATTCCTAATTACGTTTAAGATTCCAAAATATTTTGGGGGTGCCTATCAAATTTTCATAGATTTTTAGGATGCGCTCAACGCTTTTCCTCCAACTGCTAAATTCGGTGGGGTTTCCGCTAAATTCTCTAAGTGACCTGACAACGTCTGGGATTTTGTCCATATCTGAAAGATTGTTCCTATAACGTTCGTCAATTTGTTTGGTCCACTATGGGTGCTGGGATCATGTCATTCTTAATTATACTTTGTATTATGTTTCGTCCATCTGTGAGTAGTAATTGACCTAGTAGTTCTCTTACTTGATTTGCTAAATCGGGTTGTGCAGGATTTGTTACGTTGGGTGCAATTGGATTAGGTGAGGGTAGTACTGGTGGCCTTATGAGATTATTTGGATTTGCCATTTTTTTTTTTTTTTACTTAACTTGAGGATTACGAAATATTAAAAAAAAAAATTTTATTTATTATTTTATTTTCGCTAAAACTAATATTTTCTATTTTTTTTGTTGTTAACCCTTCTAGGAAAGGTAGCTTTTCTACTCTGGAGGGTCCGGGGGAATCGCAGAGTTAAGCGTTGTTATAGGTTTTTATTTATTTTTAGTTACTGGCTGTACGAGCCTTTTATTATTTAATTTATAATTTATAAATCTCTGGAGGGTCCCTTTTGTGGTGAATCGCAGAGCTTTTATTTGTTATAAGCTGGAGGGTCCCCCCGAAGGTGGTGAATCGCAGCTTTAGTTTTTGTAAATTATTGGCTGTACAAGCCGTGTTTTATATTATAAGATTTTTTAAAAATGTACCTAAATCTAGTTTATTTGATTCGAACTATGTATTCGGAGAAATCAAAAGATGAAAGATATTGTCTTCTTATTTTATAACAAGGTCTAGTAGTGCTTATTTTTAGATAAATTTATTAATAAAAATATCTATTTGCTTAAAGTTTATTAATATGGTATTTATTTAGACAAGTTTGTTAAATTTCTTAAATTTGTCTCTTGTAAACTGAATTTAGAATTATATATTTACATTTGAAATGTAACGTGAGCATTTATTTATTTAAAACAAAGGTGTTCAAGAATAATTTTATTTTGTCTGGGTTATCGATTTACTTACATTAATAATATTTTGAGTCGCATATTATTTAAGGCTTCTGCTTTCCGGGCTGGCTGTCCTATGACGTCCTGTTTGGATTCGTTTATTATCCTACTGAGGGGCCTTTATTTCCCGTGATGCTGCCTCGTTGTGTTCCTCGGGTGGAGTGTTGTATTCTGGGTAGCACTTTCTGCTTTAAACCCCTGGTACTATAGCACTGTAGTATGTGGCACTGTAGAACTGTAGTTTATAGCACTGTTGTA
This sequence comes from Bactrocera correcta, assembly GCA_027475135.1. Taxonomy (NCBI): domain Eukaryota; kingdom Metazoa; phylum Arthropoda; class Insecta; order Diptera; family Tephritidae; genus Bactrocera; species Bactrocera correcta. The sequence continues at coordinate 74,075,862 of CM050322.1, read as the reverse complement.
CGTAGCCCCCGTTGAACTGTAGTATGTAGCCCCCGTTGTACGTAGCACTGTTGAACTGTAGTTTGTAGCACTGTTGAACTGTAGTATGTAGCACTGTTGAACTTTATGTGATATTGTTCAATTCAGGTAGCACTTTCTGCTTTACCTGTTGCACTATATGCGTTATTGTTCAATTTAGGTAGCACTTTCTGCTTTACCTGTTGCACTAAGTTACTATATCCACGCGAAGGAAACACTTTCTTTTAGCTCGGGCGCCAATTATTCATTCTTCCACTTAGATGTGAAAAAAAAAAAAAAATTTTTTGAAGTTTGTTTCTGCTTTATTGAACTTCACATTTCGACTGCTTAATACTAACAATTATTTCTTAATTTATACCTATCAATAATAATTTGGTCACATTGCACTTCAATGTGACCGTATAAAATTCGGCTGCGCTGTCGTTGTAACTCTGCTGTGGTGTTGTTGTTGATTTCCGCAATTTGTTATTTTGCGTTTCCTGTTGTTGAACTAATGCAGACATGTCGTCAGCAATATTTGTTTATTTGTATTTTTATTCGCTTGTATTATTGCTGTGTTAGCTATGTAGATTTTGGTGTTAACCAATTTGGTGTTAACTTGTATATGCATAAGCGGTGCTCTCACAAAGGTGAATAGCCTAATTCATGGTCACGGTCATCCGATTTGCACAGTGACATACTTCTGACCAAACAATTAGAAAAAAATATTTATTTGTATCTACATTAATTTTTTAAAATAAATACTATACTAATTAAGTCTGTGCCTAAGTGTTATAAAAAGTTAAGGCGAACAATATTCAACATGATATTAACGTAGATACAGTTATGTTATTTATTTATTTTATTATTTAATTTATTTATAATAATTCATATAACAAAAAGAGTTTCATTATATAAATACATAAACGCAGCACTGGCTACGAGGCCTTCAGCCGCCTTGTAATTATAACTAGGTAAAAATTCTATTTGCTAAGGGTTAGTAAAGATGTAAGTTGCTTAAATACGTTTTAACAAATCGTTGGTTTTTAAGAATCTATATACAATCATAACGTTTTTTTCTGAAGGTTCACTTAGTACTTTTATGAGATCAATGTTGCCAGAGTTGTGGGCTGTTTGATAGAAGCGGTGTCATTGCAAAGGGGGCAAATGGATGGGCTCTTACCCGAAAGTAAGTGGGCGTGTGTTATGGTAGTGTGTCCAATCCTTAATCGAGTATATGTCTTCAATGCGCTAGTTGGAACTGTTGACGTGTAGATTATTCGATTTCTGGCTGACTGCGTAGTGATGTTTAAATGTTTTCCATTCGCTTGCGTTTTTTTGATGCCTTTTGTGCTTAATAAGGTTAGAAATGTCTTGCTTGGATGAGACATAGCATGTTAACGCAGGTGTCCTGGCTACATTTTTCGCAGCGAGGTCTGCAAAGTGGTTGCCTGTAATACCAGCATGGCCAGGGATCCACATTACTTGGATTTTCTGAGGGGCACCAATGACCGCCGCCCTGATAACTTCTATTATGGGATTGCGATTGGAAGGAGACGTTATTGCCGACATACACGATTTGCTGTCTGTACAGATGAGGAACTTTCCTTTAGTCTTGTTTGCGTGATTAACTGCATGAAGGATAGTAGATCCTTCAGCGGTAAATACAGAGCTCGTTGAGGGGAGAAGCCAATTGCAAGTAATTTCTCCTGTGGCAGTGACAATGGACTTGCAGCTATCCGTAAACAATAACTTCCAGCTATTATTTGTATAATTAGATTCCAGTTCAGCAAAGGTTTGTTGAAAAACTTCGTTTGGAGTGTTTTGCTTGGACAAACACATAAGCTTATTCTGTAGGATTTTATCATTGATCAGACAGGGAGGATGTCTAAGGTGGTTACCAGAGATTTCAAGTTATGAAATGCCAAAAATGGTTCCCAAAAGCCTTTGTTTACTTCTCGTTACATTTTGTTTGATTACCTTAACACTTTTTTGGTAACCAAACAAATGATTAACATAGGTTAAGTGCAAGTTATTTATTTACACTTCCATGTTTTATTTAATGCATTTATTGTGTGTTTGTCGTTTATGTAGAAAGCACCCATACAAGCAACACAAGGTCATTTATTTAAAGCCTCTATACGACAATCTTCGAAGCAGTATGGAACTAAACAATTGAGGGCTCAATTCCGATTTTTTTGGCGCCACGATCTGAAGACTCCGTTGGAAAGAGGATACCGCAAACGGTTAGTTTATATACATATTTTATATCCGACTTTAGAATTCAAAAATTCCCAGATTTTAAACATTTCAACATGTTTGATTGTCGGCATTACGTTATAACCTACACCCAATTAAACTTTAAACATTTAAACAAATTCACAACAAGAGCTGCCCCCGCCCCGATGTCAAATTGTACTTGGCGTTTTTAGCGCCAGGGTGGGCGAGGAAACATCCCTAAATGGGTTGAGTCTGATCGACTTCGCCGGGGCCCGAAACATGGTTATCTGAAGTACTATATGAAAGCACACGAAAAAACATCAAAC
>CM050322.1:74028452-74072319 GCA_027475135.1 Bactrocera correcta | reverse complement strand
TCTTCAATCTGCTGCTGGAAAAATTAATTAGAGCTGCAGAACTTCATCGAACAGGTACAATCTTCGACAAGAACGTACAGCTGCTGGCGCACGCCGATGACATTAATATCAGTGGCCTCAGCAGTCGCGCAGTTAGTTCTGCTTTCTCTGGGTTGGACAAAAAAGCGAAGCAAACGAGTCTGATAGTTAACGAGGGCAAGACAACATATCTCTTGTCATTAAACAAACATTGCTCGCACTCACAACTATCCTCCCCCGTCACAGCCATACCTTCGAAATCGTAGACTATTTTGTCTATCTTAGTACCAGTATTAACAGCAACAGCAATATCACCCTCGAAATCCAACGCAGGATAACTCTTGCCAGCAGTGCTACTTTGGACTGAGTAGGCAATTGAGAAGCAATATCACATTCGATGGAACGATGAGTTGTATGAGATATACGACGACATTGATATAGTTTAGCGAATTAAAAGACAGCGTCTACGCTGGCTAGGTCACGTTGTCCGAATGGATGGAAGCACTCCAGCTCTGAATGTATTCGACGCAATACCCGCCATGGGAAGTAGAGGAAGAGAAAGACCTCAACACCGTTGGAAGAACCAGCTGGAGAAGGTCCGGGCTTCGCTTGGAATAAGCAATTGGCGCCACATGGCGAAAAGGAGAAACGATTCTCTCGCCAATAAAGAAGAAGAATAACAAAAAAGGCTATGTTCGTAAATGCATCATGACGCGCATCATGATGATTGCATAACAAACAGAACGTTCAGAAATGCCAATATTGCAGCACTGCAATAATCAAGCGTTCAAAAAGACAACACTTCTATCAGCTGTCACCCATAATTTTTATCAAAAAATTGTTTACTGCATTTAACTACGATATCTGACGAAAAGTAAATGCAAAACTGTTTTATTTTAATTTTTGTATTGAAATTTAGTTAAATTATGTTAATAATAATTGTAGAAATTATTATTTTTAAATTTTTAGTGAAAATCTTAGTAATGCGGAGACACAGTTTTTGCTGAGAGTACGGTTGAATATGGAGGATGATTTTAATCGGGTAGAAGGAAAAAAAATGTATTGTGGAAGAAAGTTGTGACCGAAGTTAAAACTGTAAATCCACACAGCACCACAGCGCAGAGAAAATTCTTAAATCTCTTGGTAACGTACAAGCGCATTAAGAAAAGAAATAATTCTTCCGGTAGAGAGGCTACATCCTGGAGGTTTTTTGAGAACTTCGACGAAGTTTATGGTACAAGGCACTCAATTACTCCTCCAATAGTAAATTTAGAAGCCTCTTTGGATATCGTACTGTCAACGTCGCCCACATCTGCACGTGAAATAAATATTGAGTAGCCAGATTCTCCACCGACTAGCAGTCAGAGAGCCACTCGTCCTCGAGCGACGTCTAACAAAGATATTTTAAAGTTTTTCGAAGCAGAGGCGGTTAAAGAAGAAGCTCAACGTAACGAGGTCATGGCTTTGGAGAGGGACAAGCTATCTCAAGAAAAAGAAAGAATAAAAGCTTTACTAGACATGAAATCGGTGTTGGCAGATTATTTAAAAAAATAGTGATATTGATATCATCGGCCTCAACACCCGCGCCGTTAGTTCTGCTTTCTCCAGACTGGACAAGGAAGCAAAAGAAATGGGTCTGGCAGTGAACGAGGGCAAGACGAAATATCTCCTGTCATCAAACAAACAGTCATCGCACTCGCGATTTGGCACTCACATCACTGTTGACAGTCATAACTTTGAAGTTGTAGATAATTTCGTCTATCTTGGAACAAGCTTAAACAACACCAACAATGTCAGCATGGAAATCCAACGCAGGATAACTCTTGCCAACAGGTGCTACTTCGGACTAAGTAGGCAATTGAGAAGCAAAGTCCTCTCTCGACAAACAAAAACCAAACTCTATAAGTCACTCATAATTCCCGTCCTGCTATATGGTGCAGAGGCTTGGACGATGTCAACAACGGATGAGTCGACGTTGTGAGTTTTCGAGAGAAAGGTTCTGCGAAAGATTTATGGTCCTTTGCGCGTTGGCCACGGCGAATATCGCATTCGATGGAACGATGAGCTGTACGAGATATTCGACGACATTGACATAGTTCAGCGAATTAAAAGACAGCGGCTACGCTGGCTAGGTAATGTTGTCCGGATGGATGAAAACACTCCAGCTCTGAAAGTATCCGACGCGGTACCCGCCGCGGGAAGCAGAGGAAGACCTTCACTCCGTTGGAAGGACCAAGTGGAGAAGGACCTGGCCTCGCTTGGAATATCCAATTGGCGCCACGTAGCGAAGAGAAGAAACGACTGGCGCGCTGTTGTTGACAAGCTATAATCGCGTAAGCGGTGTGTACGCCAGTAAAGAAGAAGAAGTTAATATGAATAGATACGTATTTGGCCCGTGGTAGAGAACTGAAATGTACCTTTCTATTTTTTATATGTGTAAGAAGCTCACCTTATTTTTTTATTGAAACTAGGTTTAGTTAAATAAATGTTTTTTCTTTTTAATGAAAACAATAAAAATTAAAATGAAGTTCATCAGAAAAAGTAATAAAAAAAATATTCAAATATAGGAAGGTGAGGTAAAATAAATTTTTTATGATGAAAACAGAGTGGTAAAATAGTGTCTTCTATCGATTCCATTGATATCATCTGAATCAACACGGCGAATGGGGGCATCTTGAATTCCTACGATTTCATTGTTGGTTTCTATATCGGCATGTGTTATTGTATCGTTAATATGTTCAGAATAACCTCCCTTATTTATGATAAAATTGTGTAAGATAGCGCAAGCGAGTATTACTTTAGATGTGGTTTTAATGCTCGAAGCTTCAATATAATTTAAAATTTTAAACTGTTTCTTAAAAATCCCGAAAGTTTGTTTTATAAATACTCACGTTGAGCTTAAATGGGTATTGAAAGTCTTCTGTTCCCTACTGAGATGCCCATTGCCTCTGTGAGGTATCATTAGAAATTTCGATATGGGGTACGCAGAGTCCCCCAATATAACAGCACTTGGTGCTAACTGTAACTCGCCTGATGTTATTGCTTGAAATATTGGGCTATTTGTCCAAACATTGGCATCGTGGCAGCTCCCTGTATATCCAATAAACACATCTAGGAAACGATATTGGCTGTCGCATATAGCCATCTACACTTGGGGTAGGTATGTTAAAATGCGTTCCATCTAAACATCCTATAAAAAATGGAAAGGGATTTTCTCTGTTATTTTCAAAATTTGACAATGACCTCTTGCTGACGGTCAATAGACGGCCATTTTATTTCGCTTTTAAGATTACAAATGGCTAGGATTGTTTTGTTAAATACACGGTGTGATGTTCCTTTTGCAATGTTGAAGCGATCCGAAAGCTGTCGGAACGTCACCCTGTTATTACATAGCTTCCATAATGTCATGTACAGACAATTCTCTAACGAATGACCATCACGGGCAAGCCTTGCAGTTACCCAGTATGGAGTCAAAGCCTTTTCCAAATCCTAATTAAGATGAAAGTATAAATTATTATTTTTCATAAAACTTACAAAACCTTACCTTCAAAGTGCCCCAATTCATTCGGAAATGGGAATAGAAAATGTCCTCGCGAAACGACTTTATTGTTTTAATAAATGATTTGTTTTTAGGTATTTTTCTTTTTAAAGACAAACATTTGTACCTACAAATTTTTCTTTTTGACTTCAATACCCTTCTTTTTCTTAAATTTAAAGAAAATCTATCATTTCTTTGCTCACAAATTTCGTCTAGTGTTAGATTCAGCAAAATTTCCATTTTAGTATTATACGCGTTCAAAAATGCAAACAAATGTATCTGCAAATTGTCAAAAATTGTATAAGAAGTATCAAACGTCAAACTTGCAGTGTTGCTACTGTTGCTTATGCGGCAAGTCATGATGCATTTACGAACATAGCCATACTTAGGTTAAGCCGGTTATTGGCTCGATCAGTATTATTTCTTTAAAGGAGTACTACGCAACTTCAGTCGCCCCGAGTATTGACTCGACCAGGTTTATTTTTTTGGAGCGCAGCGAAGGGACCCCAAAGCAGAAAGGAGTACTACGCTAAAGTACTTCAGTCACCCCGGGTATTGGCTCGACCAGGATTACTTTTTTAAAGCGCTGCCGAGGACCACCAACGCTGAAAGTAGTGCTTTATATACTCAATTTTAGCTTTAAAAATGTTGAAAAGGATTTTCTTTATAACTAATAAAAAAAAAAGAAATACGAGAAAATACAAACAAAAAAACGCTTTTGTTAAACAATCTTTCATATTTGGTGTTTTAGATGTGGCAACGCTCATTTTCCCCATAATTGTAAACAATCTAACCTTTTCAACGACGAGTGAGCTTAGTGATTTTTAAATTAATAAATTTAGTTAAAAAAAATATAAAATTGAAATGTGAACTTACATAATTGAATGTTTAGAGTGTATATTTAATATAAAATGTGAAAAAGTTTAGTGACGCATTGAGAAATACTATAGGGCAATTCAGAATCTGCAAATGGTCTTGCATCTTTGCAGTTGCAAATTAGCGAGCATATTTTTGGTTTTACACTAACAAAATGTATAGCGATGCACATGCTACACCCTTGCAAATAAGCAACACTAAAACACCATTGTATTACTTGCAACACTGGTTTGCAAATTATCAGCTGCTGTCAAAAATAAAAGCTGTGTAAACAAAGAGAAGAAATTGAGAAATTTTTGTAAATTTTAATTTCTTCAGCAGCTTCATTAAATAAAGCGTCAGTTAATTTTTTCCTAAAACTTTTTTTCGGCGTATTTTCCAATTTGTGCGAAAATTTTGTTTACAAACAATGTTTTTCTTCACCTATCAGCTGTGAATTAATGGTCTTTGCAAGGGTTGCACAGAAACTACAAAAAAGACGTTCATTGTTGATGGTAAATATTTGCAATTGCATGATTTTGCAAACTCAGATGCACAAGATTCAGAATTGTCCTTATGTTCTATTGATACAAATTTTTGAATTTTTAATCGAGGGTATATTAAAAAATATAAGTGTTAGCAACATTATTCTTGCATATTTCTCCTCCCGTATCAGCAGATACCCCATTAATACCGAAATTCATGTTTTTTTTATTGTTATTGTCCAACCGACGCACATTTTCTAGAACTGTTTCTAAAGCTCGCATACAGCGATCGCAAATAAAATTAATATCAAGAACAGTTATATATTTTACTTACATTTTCACTTTTTGATTAGTGAATCTAATATGATTTCATGTAGAAATTCTCCTTCTGGTATGTTATCTATTTCTTCTTTATCTCTATTTGTACCTAGGAGAGTTTTTAAAGGTAAAGATAAACCATTTACTTATTTGTCAAAGTCCTTAGTAAGTCCGCCAGAGTATTATGAGTTACATTAATCCTAAGCGCCCATGCCTTAAGGTCTAAATTTTATTTTGAGGTAGTTCCGTTTTCCTCTACAAAATCTGCGCATTCAAAGATATAGTGAATTTTAGAATCACTATCATCTTCAGCTTCGCACTCGGACAGCCCTTTTACTAGTACTAGGTATGTCGTCCAAAATACTTAAATCCGCGCTATTGTGACTTTTTGACACATTATATTTCCATGCTTTTCCAAGAGTATAGTTTAATTATGTTTGTGAGACCAAACATAATTGTATGTTGAATAATACTACATATATTACAGAAATGTTTTCGTTTATGCGCAAACGTAAATATGTAATTTTCACTGTTATGATATACATAGATATCCTCCATGTACATGAACTTTCATTTCGTTTTGTTCCGTTTTGTCTTTTTTTAAGTTCGTTGACCGTAGTATTAAATATATTTAATATATTATTACTTGCATAAAGTTATGTATGTATTTGTAATTTTTTATTGGCTCGTTGGTAAATATTTAGAGAGAGAGAAAGCGTACGAGAGATAAAGGAGAGAAAAAGTTGGGTCATACATATATGTACATACATAAATATCCTCTGTTATGTTGTTGTTTTTTTTCCTTCTTTTTTTTTTTTTTCTCACATTTGCTTATTTATTATAGGCGATCCTGCTTATTGCTTTTTTTGTTAGCCCAAGGGGTATCACCAAAACTTGCAAGTAGACTACTTGACTTTGAAAAGAACTTTTTTTTTTTTTGGAAAATTGCAGTGTGCTTTGGAACACAAAATAAGTAATCGGCAGGTACCGTAATTTTTTCATTTATTTCGGTACCTTTATACATACATATGTATATACCGTACTGTCTAACCGGTTTTTCGTATAGAACAGTTCGGTTATTTCTAATTAACTGTATGTCGTATTACAGCTCAAACTGTATTTTAAACATACATATACGCATAAATAATTTTATTAAAAATTTAATTGGAACGGACTTATTCTTTTCTCCGCCAAGAGTTTATGGGTAGCAATACTTATTTATCTGTGTGTATCTCTTCGTTCTTTCTCTTGTTTATTCTCCTTTCGTCTTCTCGTTTTTTTGTTTGTTTTTCCTTGTGTAACGTGGCTTTTTGCCACCTTACAATAAGTTACGTCAACTTCGCCCCACAATACATCATGTACCCGCACCATACGCGTACAACGTACCTCACTACGATGTTGAACGCCGCTAGAGCCTTCCACCATGTACCCACACCATACGCTGTCACTACGATGTTGAAGGCCGCTAGAGCTTTCCACCATACGTCCTAATGCACCATACGCATATTTACCTCGCTACAGTGACGAAAGCTGCGCTGTGCTTGCTATATAAGCAAGCACTTCACATCGAGTGCGATCATTTGCTCCAGTTCGCCGAACAGGACGGTCGCCAGCAACAGCATTAGGCAGGGGTAAGTTAAATAGAAGTAGGGTAGAACATCGCGCAGAAAAGGCATCATGCCGGTGCTCGCGATGACTGCCCTATACAGTGGAAGGGGGAAAGCGCAGGCCTCGCGCAGAAAAGGCATCACTACCGGGTGATGCCAGTGCTCGCGATGGCCCTGCCCGATAGTTAGGAGAAAAGCGCAGGCCTCGCGCAGAAAACGCATCACCGCCGGGTGATGCCAGTGCTCGCGATGGCCCTGCCCGGTAGTTGGGGGAAATGCGCAGGCCTCGCGCAGAAAAGGGCATCACCGCTGGGTGATGCCAATGCTCGCGATGGCACTGCCGTAGCCGCGTCGAAAACACATGTCAGGAGTACCGCTGCCTACACCGTTGGGCACCGTTAGGGGAACGCGATCATGAGTTGCGAATGACAGTTGGAAACGAGAGGTCAACGCGGCCAGTAAATGCTTCTTCCCTTGGACATTTTATTTAACCACTTCTCCTCCGCAGGAAATGACTGTACAAACCACCGCGCAGATCACCGCCGTACATCGTTGCTGTACAAATCACCGCCGTACACATTGTAGTGTACAAGTCACCGTACAGATCACCGTTGCGCATAAATCGTTGTTGCGCAAATCACCGTCGTGCACATCGCCGCTGCACAAGTCACCGTCGCACCAATCATCGCCGTAAAACACACGCTGGTCTGGCTGTCCACGGAAAGGGGGGTGTGGACATTATTTATTAAATTTAATCTTTTATTTGCTAAGGGTTCGTGGGTCCCAAGGCTGACCCTGGAGCGGCTGAGCATACCTCAGCTATGAACGAAACCCCATTACACTTGTTTGATGTCTTCCGTGTTGAGTTCTGTTCCTCTTCCCACGCTGTTTGTCTGTTGAGAATCCTATATACTTGTATGTAGGTTTTGGGTTTTTAGTTTTGTTGTTGTTTGCGTATTATGAATTTTACCGCGCTTGTACTTGATTTTTAGTTTTTTTTGTATTTATTTTGTTTTAGTTGGTTTCGCGTCCGTTTCGTAGATTTGATAACTTAATATATGTTTAAGTACGTATTTATTTATTATTATTTTTTCTTGTGTGTACTTTTAATTGTTCTGTTGTATAAGAAGCTCGAAGAACCATTTGTTCCTTTCACTTAGTTCCACTGAGTATACTTACCTTTAGCCTTTGGTTATGTATCCCTATTAGCTTATGTTTAAGTGAAAGATTTATACTTTAAAGGTAAAATGGTAAAAATTCAACAACTTGTATTTCCGGACAAAAATTCAATAGAAATCGCTGACACTTAAATCTGGTTCACAATATTTTATATGTTTTCGTTTTTTTCTGGTTCACAATGTTGTATATTTTTTTTATTAAATATAATTTTTTTTATTTCTAATATATTCACTGCTGCTGATGCCAGTGCACAACCACGCACACGACCGAAAAGATTTTTCAAATTTTGGACCACAAATTAACTGAACGCAGATCAATTGTTGAGGAGGTGGCGAGACGTGTGTATCTTTTTCGGGCGTAGAAATAGAATTGGGCCCACCCCGACCTGACCAATCCTTTGTGCTCGGTTGGGTGGTGAAAACAATGTATGTTATGGTATGGTGGTGTTTGATGCGTGGGGTTGCGTGGTGTGATGCCGTATGTTGTGTGTGATAAATGTTGTGTTGTATGATGAATGTTGCGTTGTGGGATGAATGTTCTGTTGTGGGATGAATGTTGTGTGGTGGGGCGAGATACCATGAAGTCGCATAAACAAGTATGAAACTATTAAATGTGCATTGCAAACCCAATTCCTCTTCGATGATGTGCGCACAAACGGCTTCATTAAAATCAAAAATGTATCTTAAAAGTCCTCAATTCTCCTTTTTCGATATTAGAATTAGCAAATGATTCATCGAATATGAAGGAGTTTTAAGGAAGCATGGAATTTTTTGCTACAGGAATATCAAAAAACTCACACAGAATTCCTAGATTTTCCCGTCGTGAAAACTCAAAACCCAAAATATAAATGTAACTCTTTACGCTAAAAATACGGTAAAACCCATAACAGAGTAATCATTCTTTATCGTCCATAGATCAATTCAACTCGTTAGTAAGGAAGTAATCTTCATAGCTACGCTAAGCGATGGAAGTCTGCATATCACGTGTCTGCGATATCACGTGTAAAATACATAAATCACATAATAATTTCCTCAATAACATACCAGAGGAAGACGTGTAAGAAATACCAAAAGAAAAAATTATTAAAAATAAAAACAAATGCACCGTGCGCGAAGGTAGAATTCTGTACAAACAACAAACTCTCATAACTACAAGATGCGTTCAAAATTATTATTATTTTTTAATTGAATTTTGTTTTAAAATTAGTAAAACTTTTACCGAAATGTTTCAATTGGTGAAACAAGTTTATGGCGATGATTGCCTATCCCGTAGCAGAGTGCACGAGTGGTTTCAACGTTTTCAAATGGGTCGTGAGGACATAAATGACGATCAACATGTGGGCCAATCAAAATCCGTGATCACCGGAAATTCCATCGAAACTGTGCGTGATTTCATCAAAAATCAGCCGTAATCATTATTGAAATTCATGAAAATAGAATTTAACATCTCTAAAACATCGATTTATCGCATTTTGACAGAAAATTTGGGCTTACGAAAGGTGAATGCACGGTTTGTTCCGCACAAATTGACTGACGACCAAAACTTGCTGAGAATCCAACATTCGAAGGACATCGTAATATCTAAAACAATTATATAAAAATTATTATAATATCTGAAAGAAAAGATTAATATTATCTGAAAACAAAACAAAATATATCAAATATAAATTGAATTGACGCTGAAAGTAAAGATTAATTAAATAAAAATAGTCTTAAGCTCTGAAAAGAAAGACAAATTCAGTTTTTTTTTTTTTTTGTAATATCCTTTTTATTTATTGAGTCTGTTTTTTGTTTTAAAAGCCTAACAATAAGTTATAAAATCTTAAATCTATTTAAAAACTAGATCAGCTTAAGCAAGTGATTAAGCTGTTTTGGCGATACGTTTCTCCTTATTACGCAGGCATATCTCTTCTTTTAAGGCGTGTTTGATCCCAGGAATGTACCAAAGCATTAGCCGAAGGGTTTGGGTAATCTCGGAGATTAGATATATATTTAATTCTGCTGTCTTCTACAATAGAAATACCAAGGTCTTTATGGGTGTTTTCATTACGCATGTACAATGGTGAACACGTGATTGTTCTAAGCATTTTCGTACCCCACAGTTGAATGCCATACATCCAAATCGGCTTTATGACCGCATTATATAAGAGCACTTTGTTGTTTAGGCTAAATTTGGAGTTTTTATTTAAAAGCCAATTTAAATATGCAGCTCTAATCTTCATACATATTATTTTACTAGACATGTGTTTTCTCCACGTGAATCTTCTATATACATAGGTGAATACCAAGATATGTTACTTCGTTCGCTTGGGGTGCTAAAATACTGTTTTTTACTGCCGGACACATCTTTGGTCTTAGCGAAAATGTAATATGCTTACACTCCTGTTCATTCACATTTATACGCCAGTACGCTAGCCAGACAGAACTTCAATCATCCGCTAATATTCTTGATGCAAAAATGTAGCATTTGTAACGGCTCACTATAGCTGTGCCGTCCGCAAAAGTTGAAATTAATACATTATTAGCTGTTACTCGTAGAAGATCTGCTGTATATATGATGTATAGCGTTGGGCCTAAAACACTGCCCTGGGGTACACCAGCCCTTATCTGTCGTTCATAAGATATGAAATCTCCCACTTTTACTATAAATCGTCTATTATTTAAATAAGAATCCAATTTTTTATACAATTCTAAAGGTAGAATTTTTTTAATCTTATATAAAAGGCCTTCATGCCACACCTTATCAAACGCCTGAGCTACACCTAGAAATATTGCTGAACACTACTTTCTGTACTCAAATGCTTTTCTTATTTCATTATTAATTCTATTGACTTGCTCTATTGTGCCATGTTTCGCACAAAATCCGACTTGATAAATTCGTATTGTATTATTTTCGTGGAGGAAAGGAGACATCTTTGATAGTAATACTTTACCAAATGCTTTAGAAAGACAGGGTAGAAGACTGATTGGTCTGTATGAAGACGGCTGTGTTATGGCTTTCCCAGGTTTATCTATCAAGATAATCTGCGACTTTTTCCATTAAATTGGATAGTATCCGAAACTAGGAATTGCATTGAAGAGCAAAGAGAGCACTTCTACAGCAATAATCGGTAACTCAATTAACATTCTTGGGGAAATATTATCATGTCCCGGCGACTTTTTTTGGATTAAGTTCTTTGATGATTCCAATAATTTCAAAAGGTGAAGTCTTAAAAGGCTCGAGTGACTCTGTAGCTATGTATATTGGGTAAGATTGACAAGTTAAGGCAAATTAGGTTGATTTGTAAAACAATTAGCTTTTTGCTAGTCCTTTCGAGCCCAACTTCCACCCAAGTCTCGTATAGGCATGTTGGAATCAGTTCCTTCGTTTACGTCCTCACGTTTAAGCGCTTTTTTAATTTACGTACAGCAAATTTTTGTTGAAACTGAGTGGAAGGGGAACGATTTATCTGCCATTCACGTCTTGCACGCCTTTTTTCATTTACACGCTTTTCTATTTCTCTATTAGTTAGTGATGGAACCCAGCAGCTTATAGTTTTTGTTTGCTGCTGCTAAGACAGCTGCGTTAGTTATTATATCATTGACTTCTCTTATGCTTTCGTCAATATCTTTTCGTATATTTATTTTGTACTCAATATTAATGTGGCTACTCACGTATTTTTTATATTTTAGCCAATTCGTTTTATAAGAAGTTAGACCCACTTTTGGATTAACGAATATTGGTTGTTCACAAAACTTTACTAACGATTTATATATATTTTTGATTTCAGCAAAATCTATTAAATCTGGTATTTTGTTACGATGACTAGGCTAATATGTCGGCTTACCAGGAGATATCATTTTAACCGTCCGGTCAATGACCGGGTACCCAGGTATCCATTTCAGTCTACACGTCAATTTTTCTTAACTCCTCCTCAAAAAAATTTTATTGCCGCCTGGATCCCCAAAATGAAAGTTTTTTTACACCCATTTTTCGTCAAAATTTTTTAGAATCAATTATTTAATGAAAGTTATTAACTACCAAACTTCATACCCCCTCCGTTCAACAACCAGGTACCCGGGTACCCGCTGAGATTTATATTAATAAATGACGGGTTTATACACACTAAGAGATTATTTATCAAAGTATTCAGATAATTATACTTTTCAATTAATAACAGACAATACAGTTTACGATTTCTTTTATTTTAACAATAATTCTTATTATAAACAATAACAAAAATGGTTAGTAAGAACAAAATAACACCGTTTTTATTTATTTTGGTAATATCATTTTCTATTTCTTTACTATTTGTTTATTTATATTTTTATTTATTATGATACATATGAATTAGAGTATATTAAATTATTCTGTACATCCTTCACATGTCGTGGTTGTTATACAGTGTTCATCACAAATAGGTTTCTCACATACTGAACATATTTTTCTAGTTTTGCGACGTTTTTTGAATTCACTTTGAAGACATTTATAGCACACATCAGTAATCTTTTTCCTTCCAGTTGAATCGTGCTGCTTCTGAGGTCTCAATGATACGGATGGTGTTGGCTGCGCATTTGGGTTGACAGCTCGACCAAGAAGAGATTCAATCGCCACTTTCGTTGAGAAATACATATTACACAGCTCTCTGCCCAATTTTCGATAAAATACGCGTCGTTCATACGATTTTTTAACAAGCATTTTGTTATTCTAAGAATGCAGAATATATTCTGCAAGGCAGGGAACATCGAGAATATTGAAAAAAAATGCTAGAGACCGTCGTTGAGTTGATCTTTTTGTAGTATATCTACCAAGCATTTTATCCATCAGTAGACACGATGGATAAAATGATTTAGACCAGTTATAAAACTCGATACTTTCGGGTTTTTTCCCTGCACTATCACTAATGTTTGCTTCGTGATGCATTGATGATACGAGTAGCATAATTAATACCTTGTTTTTTTTTTGTTTTTTTGGCACATAATTACATAGGGATACTTTTTCATGAAAGCCAAACACAGTGGATAATTCTTCTCGAGTTTTGGAATTATCCATTGTAATGTTTCTCCCGGATCCTTTGTATGGTGCCCAAGTCTTTAACAACTCTTTTAGCAACATTTTTCCAGTAAGTGGATACGAATTTTCAGCATCACCTATCCACCATACTTTAATTCCATATTTAGCTAGATTTGATGGAATGTATGGAGTGAATCTAGTTTGACCTCGGTATGGATAAAGTTGCTCGTCGATTGTTAGGTATTCTGTTGGTTTATAATGTTTTGCTAATTTACTATTTAACATTGCCCAAATGTCTCGTATTGGGGCAGCTTTATAACTTTCTAAGCGCTGAGCTGTAGTATTGGAAAGGGGAGAGGGACGGCTTAGGTACCTAAATATCCATTGAGCTTGGCACTCCGCTTTCGTTATTTCTACAAGAACTATAGAATATGTCCCCATATGTAGTTATTTCTTATGCCATGTAGCCAACTTACACAGAAAAAAAAACTTTATTCAGTATACTAACGATTTCTACATCTGCTCCACCATCATTGACCGGACGGTTAAGGTTATTGTGCCTATTTATGATAGTGAGATACAGCTGTCGTCCTTTCGGATTAATTAGTCGTGAGCCCCAATACATATGTTTTGCATTGTAATCTCCACCTGCTAGCAGTCTATGGCCTAGTGATCCAAAAAAATCTTTAAATTGGATGTCTGGACAGTATATGAACGTCAGGTTTAAGTCACCGTAGCGATTTTTTATAGTTATTGTTGTAGCTTCTAATTGCCCTGTGGCATAAGATTCTAATGTGTGGTGAATGAACCGTTTTCTAACCAATACTGCTGTTCCTCCATGTGCCTTTCCATCTAGGTGGTTTGTAATATAACTGGTAACAGCATTGCATCAATATTATTTTCATCCAGAAATCTAATAAGTTCTGATTATCTCTCATCATATTCTGCATTGAAACCATAAATTGTGTCATACATTGAGTAAGGTAGAAAATCATAGTTTCAACACTTCCATCTGGTTGTTTTTGGGCAAATTGCATTTGTGCAGAAATGCCTTTCACCATGCAAAACCAATTACACAAATTCTTTATCACACAGAACTCACACTGCCAACCAACCTCGTGAAACACTAGCTTTCAGACCCTACAAACTGGTAAGCGGTGTGAAAATCCTCACAATTTTCTCATTTCACGTACTTGTACTTGTGATCTTGCCTTTCTGTTGCTCTCAGAGCTGTAATTTCCTATTACTAATAACGGTAATAGCTAAGTCAACCTTCCCCAAAACCTTTCTCTCCAAAACTAGTAACGTTTACATTAAATGTTGTCATCGCCCATGTTTCTTCACAATATAGCAGGACGGGGATAAGTGACTTATAGAGATTGGTCTTTGTTCTTGGAGACTCTACTTCTCAATAGCCCACTCAGCCCGAAGTAGCACGTGTTAACAAGATTTATTCTTCGTTGGATTTCGAGGTTGACATTGCTGTTGCTGTTAATACTGGCTCCAAGATAAACGAAATAATCTACGATTTCGAAGTTATGACTGTCAATAGTGCCGTGGGAGCCTAGTTGTGAGTGCGACGAATGTTTGTTTAATGACAAGATATATTTTGTTTTGCCCTCGTTAGCTGCCAGACTCATTTGCTTCGCTTTTTTGTTCAACCCAGAGAAAACAGGGCTAGCAGCAGATTGAAGAAGTCGCACGATAGGGAGTCGCCTTGTTTGGCGTGTGTCGATTCTCTATTCGCAGCTCTTTTCAAAGATATGGCACATACAGAATATCTGGTCAGTTGTTGATTTTCCAACTTAAAAACACACTGATGAGGTCCAAGCAGTTTGTTGACTCTGGGCTTTAATCTCTTACACAGTACGTTCGATAGAACCTTATATGCGATGTTGAGGAGACTTATCCCACATTAGTGGGGTCTCCCTTTTCGTGGATTGAGCAGAGCATACTTAAATTTCAATCGTCTGGCATGCAATCCATTGGTCCCCACCGCTTTGTTGTTTTTGAGAAGGGTAATTGCTATTCGAATTTCTTCGTGGTCGAGCAGTAGAACGTTCGCTAATCGCCATCGATTGGGTAAGCGGGTTCACCATCTCCTGCCACTCAGCAGGCTGGAGAAGCGTTCCATCCATAATTTTAAGAAGCTCTGGGCATCTGTCACTAGATCACCTCTGGGGGTTCTACAAGAGTATGTTCCGGTCTTGAAACCTTCTTTTAGTCGCCACATTTTCTGATAGAATTTTCGAGCATTATCCTTGTCGATCAGCTAGTTAAGCTCTCTGCTTCTCGCATTCCCGCCTCTATTTTTTTTGTCTGTTAATGCATATCGCTTCCCTCTTCAACTCTCGGTGTCTATCCTATCCCTTACGTGTTGCGGTCGTAGTTGAGAGGTAGGTGATCTGTTCTCTCTCCACTGCGACACAGCAATCCTCGGCATACCAGCTGTTCTTTTGCATTTTCCTAAAACTAGTGGTTTCGCTTACAGCGGTACGTAAGGAACTTGAAGTGCCGTCCCACAGTTCCCTTATACCGAGTTGCTGACAAATGCTCTCCGAGAGCATGAATGCAGCTTTTCGTCGTAAACCTTTCTTGTGTTTGTTGACATGCATTTTTTCTGCACAGAGGCGTTGCATATGTTAACTGCAACAAGGTAGTGATCAGAGTCGATGTTAGTACTTCGGAGCGTACGGTCGTCTAAAACACTAGTGTTTTCCATATATCACAACATTAGCGATCCGATTGGTTGTCCGTGATCTGGATTCAGCCAGGCAGCTTGGTGAATTTTCCTATGCTGTAATCTCTTACTACAAATAACCATATTTCGGGCCCGGCAAAGTTAATCATCCTCAAGCCATTTGAGGATGTTTCATCATGGATTCTGAATTTACCGACCGTTGTTCCAAAACATAATTTTGACATCATAGCCAAGTAAATTACTTCGGGTAATTTATCGTCTATTACGTTTTTTCTACCACCCGTGTTCGTTAAAATATAAAATATATTGCGTCCCTATAGTACATTAGGTATTGTGTCATTAAAGAGTAAATGTTCCTTTCACTTAGTTCCACTGGGTATACTTACCTTTAGCCTTTGGTTATGTATCCCTTTTAGTGTTTAAGTGAAAGATTTATACTTTAAAGGTAAAAATTCAACTCACAATATTTTATATGTTTTCGTTTTTTTTCTGGTTCACAATGTTGTATATTTTTTTTATTAAATATATATATATTTTTTTTATTTCTAATGTATTTACTGCTGCAGCTGACAGTGCACAGCCACACACACGACCGAATTAACTGAACGCGGATCTACCGTTGAAGAGCTGGCGATACATGTGTATCTTTTTCGGGCGCAGAAATCGAATTGGGTCCACCCCGATCTGACCAATCCTTTTTGCTCGGTTGGGTGGTGAAAACGATGTATGTTGTGGTATGGTGGTGTTTGGTGCGTGGGGTTGCGTGGTGTGATGCTGTATATTGTGTGTGATGAATGTTGCGTTGTGGGATGAATGTTGTATTGTGGGATGAATGTTGTGTGGTGGGGTGAGATACCATGAAGTCGCATAAACATCCCGGCCCTCCTAGGCGAATTAATTGCCTAGAAGCCTGTGTAGTTTTTGTAGGGTATTCACTACAGCGATGAATCCCGTCGCTTTTCGCTGGTTGCGATGACTACGATGTGGTAGTGTATGCGAGCGTGCATCTCGGGACTGCATAGAACGATGGGCTCTTCAGCGTTGCACTTGATTCCCATGTTGACTGTGCCGCTGTTGATTATGCCAGTGACTGGCGTGCGTTGACTGATCAGCGCGTCGAGGGAAGCGGTGAAATAATGTGTGATGCGGTCGGTGGCAGTACTGACACGACCCGTCTGACATGCACTCCAAAGTAGCGTGCGTGTCTGCGAAGCATGTCATGCAGTGGCCGTGGGCTCTAACGATCTGTTGGCGCTGAGCGGGCGTCATCGTCTTGAAGGTAGTACATTTATTTAGGATATGGGGATGCAGGATTAGGCTGCATCGTAGCGGTACATATTCCTCGAACTGCTCCTCGCCCGCTTCCCTGACTGGTTGACCTGATAGTTGGCTGGGCGGGCTTGTGCCTTGTTGCCTTCTTAGAGCGGCGATGGGTCTAGCGGATGCTGTATTTGCACTAATTGCGGACCTCTTCTACTGGGGGTTACTGCGGATTTCTTCTACGTCCATTTCTAGTGGAATAGGAATATGTATATTAAACATGGTTTTGCTAGTAGTATGAAGTATGCTACTCATTATATAATATGTATGTGTATTTATATAGATATATGTATTTATGTCTTTATATGACATTTTTATTTAAATGTATTATATATTTTTTTTTATAAGGATTTAGTTGTTTATCATTAAGCATTAGGATTTTGGTTTGTGCGTACGGATTGTAAAACGGCGTATTTTTAATTAATTATAGTTTCATTGTTTTCGGTGATCGGTTCTTCGGTATTTGGTAAAAACCATAATTTCACTAGCACTAGTTTGGTCGAGTTAGTAGGCCAGTTTGTGTTCGTACATCTACTACTCTTATTTGACCATCTCGTCCCCGATTTACCTCTTCAATGCGACCAAGTCGCCATTCAGCCTAGTCGCCATTCAGGAGGATGGAGTCATGTGTAGAAGTTCACGCAAGTGAGGAAAGTTCACTGATCGCCATTCACTTGGGAGTGGCCAGAAACGATTCTTTTGCATATGACTCAAGCAGCTCACGACTTCCGGTCTTTGACCAAGTATCCTCTGGGTAGCCTAAGAACATCCGTTTGGAGGCGAGCTAATGTGAGAAGGCGAAACATTCCCTGCATAGGGTTGTGCGCTGGGTTTGGGACCCGCCACGTAAAAAACACCCCCAATGAAAGACAACAACAAGCCTCAGATGAGTGACCCCCCTTTTGATGACGACCATGACAAACGAATTAAGGACTATGATTTGAGGGTATGCACCTGGAATGTCCGGTAACTGAATTGGGAAGGTGCCGCTGCCCAGCTGGTTGATGTCCTCGTGAAAATAAAGACTGACATTACCGCCGTCCAAGAAATGCGATGGACGGGACAAGGACAGAGACAAGTAGGTCCTTGTGACATTTACTACAGTGGTCATATAAAGGAGCGCAAGTTTGGTGTTCGATTCGTGGTGGGAGAGAGACTCCGTCGCCGAGTACTATCATTCACTCCTATGAATGAACGTCTAGCCGCAATCCGCATCAAAGCAAGTCCTTCAACATATCGCTGATTTGCGCCCACGCCCCGACGGAAGAGAAGGACGATGTGACCAAAGATGCCTTTTATGTGTGCTTGGAGCGCACTTATGAGAGATGCCCCCGCCACGATGTCAAAATCGTGCTAGGCGACTTTAACGCAGGATGGGCAAAGAAGGTAACTTTGGCACTACGGTCGGTAAATTCAGCCTCCACGAGGAAACATCCCCAAATGGGTTGAGGCTGATCGACTTCGCCGGGGCCCGAAATATGGCTATCTGATGTACTAGATTCCAGCATAAGAGAATTCATCAAACTACCTGGCTGTTTCTGGATCGATTAACCACTAACCAGTTCAACCATGTTGTGATAGACGGAAGACCCTTCTCCAGTGTTTTAGATGTGGGTACGCTCCGAGGTCCTAACATCGACTCGGACACTATATTGTTGCAGCCAAGATTCGCACCCGCCTCTGTGCACAAAAAAAGGACGCCAACAAACACAAGGAAAGTTCGACGTCGAGAAGCTGCAATCACAACAGACAGCCACTGTGGGACGGCATTTCAAACCCCTTACGTACAGCTGCAACCGAAATCATTGGTTTTCGGAAAGTGCAAAAGAACAGCTGGTACGACGAGGGGTGCCGTGTCGCAGTGGAGAGAAAACAGGCTGCCTACCTCGCAACGTTACGATCGACCACAACACGTGCGGGATGGGATAGATACTGAGAGTTGAAGAGGGAAACGAAACGCGCTTGTAGACAGAAAAAGAAAGAGGCCGAAATGCGTGAGTACGAAGAGCTTGATAACCTGGCCGACAGGTGTAATGCTCGAAAATTCTACGAAAAGATGCGGAGTCTCACAGAAGGTTTCAAGACCGGAGCATACTCTTGTAGAACCCCCAAGGTGTTTTAGCCACCGATGTCCAGAGCATACTTAAATTATGGAGGGAACACTTCTCCAGCCTGCTGAATGGCATTGAACGCACAACTCCAGGGGAAGGCGAACCCAATACCCCAATCGATGACGATGGAGCAGACGTTCCATTGCCCAACCATGAAGAAGTTCGAATAGGAATTGCCCGCCTGAAAAACAACAAAGCGGCAGGGGCCGATGGATTGCCGGCCGAGCTACTCAAACCCGGCGGCGAAGAGCTGATAACGGGCATGCATCAGCTTCTTTTCTAAATATGGTCGGACGAAAGCATGCCCAACGATTGGAATTTAAGTGTGCTATGCCCAATCCATAAAAAAGGAGACCCCACAATCTGCGCCAACTACCGTAGGATTAGCCTTCTCAACATCACATATAAGGTTCTGTCGAGCATATTGTGTGGGAGATTAATGCCAACAAACTGATTGGACCTTATCAGTGTGGCTTTAGACCTGGCAAATCAACCAAAGATATTCATCATGCGCCCAAACTTGGAAAAGACCCGTGAAAGGAGAATCGACACACACCACCTCTTCGTCGATTTCAAAGCTGCTTTTGACAGCACGAAAAGGAGCTGCCTTTATGCCGCGATGTCTGTATTTGGTATCCCCGCAAAACTAATACGGCTGTGTAAACTGACGATGAGCAGCACCAGAAGCTCCATCAGGATCGGAAAGGACCTCTCCGAGCCGTTCGATAACAAACGAGGTTTCAGACAAGGCGACTCCCTATCGTGCGACTTCTTCAATCTGCTGCTGGAGAAAATTATTCGAGCTGCAGAGCTTAATCGAGCAGGTACAATCTTTTTTAAGAATGTACAGCTGCTAGCGTAGGCCGATGGTATTGGTATCCTCGGCCTCAACACCCGCGCTGTTAGTTCTGCTTTCTCCAGACTGAACAAGGAAGCAACGCAAATGGGTCTGGCAGTGAACGAGGGCAAGACGAAATATCTTCTGACATCAAACAAACAGTCGTCGCACTCACGACTTGGCTCTCTCGTCACTGTTGATAGTCATAACTTTGAAGTTGTAGATAATTTCGTCTATTTAGGAACCAGCATTAACACCACCAACAATGTCAGCCTGGAAATCCAACGCAGGTTTACTCTTGGCAACAGGTGCTACTTCGGACTGAGTAGGCAATTGAAAAGTAAAGTCCTCTCTGGACGAACAAAAGCCAAACTCTATAAGTCGCTCATAATTCCCGTCCTGCTATATGGTGAAGAGGTCTTAAGATTTATGGTCCTTTGCGGATTGGCCACGGCGAATATCGCATTCGATGGAACGATGAGCTGTACGAGATATACGACGACATTGACATAGTTCAGCGAATTAAAAGACAGCGGCTACGCTGGCTAGGTCATGTCCCGGATGGATGAAAACACTCCAGCTCTGAAAGTATTCGAGTAGCAGAGGAAGAAGAAGACCGCCACTCCGTTGGAAGGACCAAGTGGAGAAGGACCTGGCTTCGCTTGGAATATCCAATTGGCGCCACGCAGCGAAGAGAAGAAACGACTGGCGCGCCAGTAAAGAAGAAGAAGAGTCGCCGTTCGGTTGGGGGAAGGTATTCGTCCTGTATGATGACGCATTCGCCTGTACTGGGTTCCTTCCGGATCGTTTTCCATCGATATCTGTTATAGAGATCTTTAAGATAGTCCTCCTTCCACTGTGGATGAATTCATGATGGAGAATCTTGATTCTTTCTCATCAATTTATTAAAGTGAGTCTCCTTCTGTCTCAGGTACAGGGGAGAAGAGGAGCTCCTCGGAGGAAGTGCCCAGGTGTAAGAGCTGTGAAATCGGAGGAATGTTGCGAGAGTGGTGATAGAGGTCTTGAATTTAATACGGCTTCGATACGAGTGAGTAGTGTAGTAAACTACTCATAATTGGATTTACAATTACCAGCCGTTTTCTTTAAATGGAACTTAAAGCTTTTTACTGCGGATTCCCAAAGTCCGCCCGTGTGTGGAGAACATGGAGGTATAAACTGCCAATCGATCCCTAGGGGTGCATATTTGTTAACAATTTCAGGGGAGACTTCTTTCATGAAGTTTATAAACTCTTT
This sequence comes from Bactrocera correcta, assembly GCA_027475135.1. Classification (NCBI taxonomy): domain Eukaryota; kingdom Metazoa; phylum Arthropoda; class Insecta; order Diptera; family Tephritidae; genus Bactrocera; species Bactrocera correcta. The sequence continues at coordinate 74,051,103 of CM050322.1, read as the reverse complement.
CTCGGTAGCTCTTTGAGCTCCGATAAAGTTTTTCCCATTGTCGCTCATAATCTTTGAGGGAAATCCGCGTCGTCCGACAAAGCGGGCAAATGCTGCGAGGAAAGCCGCAGTTGTCAGATCTGAACAAAGCTCGAGGTGTACTGCCTTTGTCGTAAAACATACAAAGACCGCCACATACCCTTTTCTAAATGAAGAAGACCTTAACATCGAGGCCTTTATCTCAAAAGGTCCAGCAAAATTAACCCCAGTAATAGTAAAGGGTAGAGCATAATTGCAGCGTTCAGGTGGTAAAGCTGCCATAATCTGCGTACGCATAAGCTGGTGAAGATATATTAAGAATAAATGAGTAAAACGCGATTTCTCAGGTATAAGAATGGCATGCTGTTCGTTGTAACTGACGCTGGAATTCGTTAATCTTCCATTTTCCCTTATTAATCCCTTAGCGTCCAAGAACGGATTTAAGACGAGAAGAGAGCTTCCCTTTTCTAGTGGTCGCAGCTTTGGGCTGGCACTTTCAAGAATATACCTGTATCTATTTCTTCTTTTTGAGTCGTAACTACTCTCGAAGCAGTAGTGGCTCTACATGGCCTTAATAAAGTTATTTGGTCCAATATTATTGCCTTCGTAATTTCAGCATCGTCAGTATCTAGTACTGTATCGTATGCTGCCAGAAGGCGTGCCCATATGCTATCTATGCTTTGAATTTTTAAATTCAGAACCGATTCGGTGTTGTCATTAATAGGGGAAGCCGTAAATCTTGTGCAGTATCTAAAAAAACTGTCACTTTCAGTTATGAACGGTGACACTGAATTATCTTTGGTTCTTTTTTGTTTGGCACCCTGCTTTGGGCGTGTACCTTCTGCAGGTGTGCTTTGTGATTTATCTTCATCAGCCATATTCGGAATTTCTAATAATTGAGGTGTTCTTGGTTTAACCTCTTTTGATTTCTCAGATTGCATTTATAGAATTAAATTGTAAGCTTTGAGCTTAAAAACTGTTTACTTTGAAATACAATTAAAAAATTGGTAATATGAGTAAATGTGTAATTAAAAATGAGAAGAAAAATAGAATTGACTTTTATTATTAATTAATTGAATTATATAAATTTGCGAACACGTGTTCAACGCATAAATTCTCGCGAATAATTTGTATATTATTCCTTAGTACGTGTTTCTTTTGAGATAAGAACGTAAAAAGAAGGAAAATAACAACAACGCAAAAATATAGGTATGTATATATTAGGTTGTCAAAAAAGTCTTGCGGTATTTTCGCTAGTTGGCGCTGAAAGCCCTTAGTTCTAGTTTTATTCGTCGCCTCGAGTCATGCTATACTTTTTTGGAAAGCTCATTTCACGCGCTAACACCTGTTTGATTTATTGTCGTTTCTATAAAGTCGTTCGTAAGTTATAGCGTCGCAAACATGGAGCAAAATAAAGAGAAAATACGGCATATTTTACAGTACTACTACGAGAAAGGCTAAAATGCAATCTCAAGCCGCCAATAAAATTTGTGGATTTTATAGACCCGATACAGTTTCCATTTCCACCGCACAACGATGGTTTCAACGTTTTCGTTCTGGTGTAGAGGTGGTCGAAGATGTGCCATGCTCCGGAAGGCCTGTCGTCGAAAATTGCGATAAAATCGCTGAATTGGTCCAAAGAGACCGGCATAGTAGTCATCAAACCGTTATAAACCATTTGAAGAAGCTTGGAGTCACTAAGAAGCTCGATGTATGGGTGCCACACGAATTGATTCAATAAAAATACCGCAAACCATTTTTGACAACCAATACTTATAAGCATATAGTTATGCTTAATGTTTGTGTGTTCTTTTATTTCCCTTATAGTTTCGCACAATTGTCATATACATATGTACATATGTATGTATGTAATACGTATGTGCAATATAGCGAAATGTGCGAAACAATGGTACTAAATAAGTATACAATTTTTATATGTTTTTAAATATATCAACATTTAAGTATGTACGTATGCATGCAAACATTTTGTTAATTTGCATCCGTTAGTCAAAAGGAACGCCAAAAAGAAATTTCGATTAGTACCCGCTGTACGCACATATATACTATAAGTATGCATATATATATAAATGCGCAAACGTAAATATGTAATTTTTCAATGTTATGATATAGATGTCCTCAATGTACATGAACTTTGATTTCGTTTTGTTCCGTTTTTTTTTAAGTTCGTTGACCGTAGTAATAAATATATTTAATATATTATTACTAGCATAAAGTTATGTATGTATTTGTAACTTTTTATTGGCTCGTTGGTAAATATTTAGAGAGAGAGAAAGCGTACGAGAGATAAAGGAAAGAAATTGTTGGATCGCGATATACATACATATATATACATACATAAATATCCTCTGTTATATTGTTGTTTTTTTTTTGTTTTCCTTCTGCCTTTGCTTATATGTTAAAGCCATCCTTTTTGTTGCTTTGTTAGCCCAAGGGGTATCACCAGAAATTGCAAGTAAGAATACTTGACTTAGAAGATTTTTTTTTTTTGTGGTGTATTTGGAGACACGAAGTAAGCTTGAAGGCAGGTAGTTTAGCAACAGTTTTTCAAAGATTTTTCTTAAAACAGTTGACTTATGTATGTACCATATGTCTATGTAAATATGTATATAAATTGCGGAATATAAAATTTGGCGCGCAAAGTTTGATGGCCCACAAATTTTTATATGTATGTATGATGTAAAGAATGTGTGTATATGCAAATATGTATGTATCTTTTATGCAATTGAGAACATTTTCTTTTATGTTTACATATGTATGGATGTATTTGCACTTTTTTTTTTCTCACATTTGCTTATTTATTATAGGCGATCCTGCTTATTGCTTTTTTTGTTAGCCCAAGGGGTATCACCGAAACTTGCAAGTAGACTACTTGACTTTGAAGAAAACTTTTTTTTTTGGAAAATTACAGTGTGCTTGGGAACACAAAATAAGCAATAGGCAGGTACCGTAATTTTTTCATTTATTTCGGTACCTTTATACATACATATGTATGTATTAGAGTGTCCCAAAAAAATTTTTTTTATATTTTTGCAACGCATACCCTCTTATTTTTTTTTTAAATAATGTATAATTAATTATAAAAAAGTTTCGTCTATTTAGAACTACGGTAAAGCGTGCCGACTTGCATCGAAACATGTCGGTACTTGAATACTAAGGCGCGCGGGAGCTCATGTATCGATAAGCTTGTTATTGCTTGTTTATTTTATTAGTAAACGCATTGTCTTTGTTCGGTCACTGGAATTACGTAGTTATAAAAAGGGAATATTTTTAATAGGAGACGTCAAACATCAAATAACAGGGTCAAAACTTCCCTCTAATGGACAAGTGCTTTCAGTTTTGTTCTATAATATTCGCGAAGTGAATTTAAGTGTCAATGAAAGTGCTAACCTTACTATTCGTGAGTGTGTTATCTATTGGGAAAAAGCACGTATACCGATTAAATCATTTCCTAACTGTGTTAAGAAATTGGTAAGCTTGTACCAAGGTTGGTGAGATTTAAAAAAAAAATGCAAACAAAACACAAGCAGTTTTTGAGCAGCGTCGACAAGAGTTTGTTACAAATTTGGATAACTTGTTTGATATTGCACACGCGGATGCGCTACAGTTAATAAAGATAAATGAAGATAGAGTCTTCTTGCAGCAACAGAGACAAGCAGGTCGACTTGGTCACTAGGCTGGAGTGGACAAAAAATTTACAGAAAAGGAGGAGAAGTCACGTCTTAGAAACCTTGAAGAGCAAAAGATTCGGGCTAAATTGTTTCATCATTAACTTCTTCGACATCATCTTCTGTGCCCCTACAAGAAAATGTATCTTCCGATTCTGAAGTAATTGATCTACAAGAAAATCTGTCCATTCCAACTGAAACGACACAGCCCGGTACTAGTAAAACTTATATAAGAAAAAATTTCATTACTCTAAAATTAGTGGCAGCATTAGATAGGTGTCAGTTAAGTATGCGACATTCTGTGTTTATTATTGAAGCGACTATTGAGGCACTTGGACATAACAAAGAATTCGCAAGGAAAAGCGAAAAGAGTGCGTAGAAGCTATTAAGGTTTATTTTCAAAACGAGGTTGTTTCGTATGATAATAAAGAACAACTCATTGCTGTCCCAAAATTGGACAGCTCTTCAGGATGCGAACAGGCACAGGCAGTTTGGAATTCTATCATTGACTGGAATCTTGATGATAAAGTGCAGATCCTTTGTTGTACTACAACGGCTTCAAACACAGGTCGTATTAATGGGGCCTGTGTGCTTATTTTTGCTTGCCGTCATCATATCTCGAATTGGTATTAAAAGGTGTATTTGAAGCTAAAATTCTCCAGGTAACTACAAGCCGCGATATACCTTTATTCAAAAAGTTTCGAGAAAACTGGAAAAATATCGATTCCCAGAAAATACAGGTCAGTACTAAAAAGTTATCATGCCTGAGTACATCAGAAATTGATAAACTATTAGCATTTTACCAAGCTAAATTTGACGAAAGAAATCGCTAGAGATGATTATAGAGAATAAATTGAGCTTTCAATAATATTTCTTGTCGAAAATACACAGAACAAAATTAGAATCCACCCTCCAGGGGCAATGCACCAAGCCCGATGGATGGCAAGAGCAACTTTTTCATTAAAAATTTCATTACTTAGGTGGCAATTACGAATTTCAAATAAGGATAAGGCAGCTTTGTTAGACGTCTGCTTGTTCATCGTGACATCCTACGTCAAGCCTTGGCTGCAATGTATTTTAGCTGTTAAAGCACCATTCCAAGACTTATGCTTTTTAAAAGCCATGAAGGCTTACGAAATAATCGATAAAAATATCTCAAAGGCATCTTTACAAAATTTTTGCCAGCATTTATGGTATTTGACAAATGAAGTGTCTGTCTTGTCTCTATTTGACGATGACGTTGACCAAGAAACTAAAGTAAAGATAGTTGCTAACTTAACTAAAGAATATCCATCGGCCAACGGCAAACGCTACATACCATCAAAAGACGAACTTTGTGGTCCACTTTACGGTTAGTATGAGAGTCAATAATTTTAGTTTTTATTTGTTTTATTTTATGTTAACTGTCGCATTTTATTTCAGAGAAAAACATCGATGACTTTGTTTCAATAAAAAGCAAATCTTTATTCAATCGACTTAAAATAGTTGATGAAAGCTTTCTTAATGAGTCTCCAACTACATGGCCAAATAATGCTTCGTTTCAATATGCTAAAAAGAAGGTTTACACACTGAGAGCAGTTAACGATACCGCTGAAAGAGCGGTTAAGTTAATGCAAGACTTTCATGGCTTAATCAACGTCGACGAGGAACAAAAGCAATTTTTGTTACGTTGCGTTCAAGAACACAGACAGATACATATATCCGGATTGTAAAAAAAAAAACTTTGAAAAGAAAATTTAGTAAATAATAATATAATGTTATTTATAAATACTCAATAAATATAAAATATATGTAAAACGGCGTATTATTGACTACATAAATATTTTAATCCGCAATCCCTACAAAGCTTCCATACTAACTTTCATATTTCAAGTTTAACGTCAAGTCTGCACGGGTTATCGTTATTCAATCGCATTAATATTTATTATTTGAGTTATTAGAATCAAATGTAAAAAAAATCGCGAGTATGCGTAAGTAATTTCGCCCTTGTTGGCTGGGACACCCTAATATGTATATACCTACTGTCTAACCGGTTTTTCGTATAGAACAGTTCGGTTATTTCTAATTAACTGTATGTCGTATTACAGCTCAAACTGTATTTTAAACATATATATACGCATAAATAATTTTATTAAAAATTTAATTGGAACGGACTTACTTTTTTCTCCGCCAAGAGTTTATGGGTAGCAATACTTATTTATCTGTGTGTATCTCTTCGTTCTTTCTCTTGTTTATTCTCCTTTCGTCTTCTTGTTTTTTTTTTTTTGTTTGTTTTTCCTTGTTTAATGTCTTCCGTGTTGAGTTCTGTTCCTTTTCCCACGCTGTTTGCCTGTTGAGAATCCTATATACTTGTATGTAGGTTTTGGATCAATCGGTTTTAGTTTTGTTGTTGTTTGCGTATTATGAATTTTACCGCGCTTGTACTTGATTTTTAGTTTTTTTTTGTATTTATTTTGTTTTAGTTGGTTTCGCGTCCGTTTCGTAGATTTGATAACTTAATATATGTTTAAGTACGTATTTATTTATTATTATTTTTTCTTGTGTGTACTTTTACTTGTTCTGTTGTATAGTTTCACGTGCACTTTCTTCACTTTACCACCTCTTGGTGGGTTCTTTAAAATCGTAGGTGCCTGTCTAAGAGGCTCGAAGGACTATTTGTTCCTTTCACTTAGTTCCACTGGGTATACTTACCTTTACCCTTTGGTTATGTATCCCTTATAGCTTGTGTTTAAGTGAAAGATTTATACTTTAAAGGAAAAAGGGTAAAAATTCAATAACTTGTATTTCCGGGCAAAAATTCAACAGAAATCGCTGACACTTAAATCTGGTTCACAATATTTTATATGTTTTCTTTTTTTTTCTGGTTCACAATGTTGTATATTTTTTTTATTAAATATCATTCTTTTATTTCTAATAATTCACTTCTGCTGCTGCCAGTGCACAACCACGCACACGACCGAAAAGATTTTCCAACTTTTGGACTACAAATTAACTGAACGCGGATCAATCGTTGAAGAGCTGGCGAGACCCGTGTATCTTTTTCGGGTGTAGAAATAGAATTGGAATATCAAAAAACTCACATAGAATCCCTAGATTTTCCCGTCGTGCAAACTCAAAACCCAAAATATATATGTAACCCTTTTCGCTAAAAATACGGTAAAACCCATAACAGAGTAATCATTCTTTATTGTCCATAGATCAATTCAACTCGTTAGTAAGGAAGTAATCTTCATAGCTACGCTAAGCGATGGAAGTCTGCATATCACGTATAAAATACATAAATCCCATAATAATTTCCTCAATAACATACCAGAGGAAGACGTATAACAAATACCAAGAGAAAAAAAATATTAAAAATAAAAACAAAAAACAAATGCACCGTGCGCGAAGCTAGAATTCTGTACAAACAACAAACTCTCATAACTACAAGATTCGTTCAAAATTAATTTTTTTTTAATTGATTTTGATTTAAAATTGGTAAAACTTTTACGGAAATGTTTCAATTGATTAAACAAGTTTATGGCGATGATTGCCTATCTTGTAGCAGAGTGCACGAGTGGTTTCAACGTTTTCAAAGTGGTCGTGAGGACATAAATGACGATCAACATGTGGGCCAATCAAAATCCGTGATCACCGGAAATTCCATCGAAACTGTGCGTGATTTCATCAAAAATCAGCCGTAATCATTATTGAAATTCATAAAAATGGAATTTAACATCTCTAAAACATCGATTTATCGCATTTTGACAGAAAATTTGGGCTTACGAAAGGTGTATGCACGGTTTGTTCCGCACAAATTGACTGACGACCAAAACTTGCTGAGAATCCAGCATTCGAAGGACATCGAAATATCTAAAACAATTATATAAAAATTATTATAATATCTGAAAGAAAAGATTAATATTATCTGAAAACAAAACAAAATATATCAAATATAAATTGAATTGACTGATTGATTAATTAAATAAAAATAGTCATAAGCTCAAATTGTCAGTCAATTTGTGCGGAACAAACCGTGCATGTGTAGAAGTTCACGCAAGTGAGGAAAGTTCTCTGATCGCTATTCACTTGGGAGTGGCCAGAAACGATTCTTTCACATATGACTCAAGCAGCTCACGACTTGCGGTCTTTGACAAAGTATCCTCTGGGTAGCCTAAGAACATCCGTTTGAAGGCGAGCTAAAGTGAGAAGGCAAAACATCCCCTGCATAGGGTTGTGCGCTGGGTTTGGCACCCGCCACGTAAAAAAACACCCCCAATGAACGGAAACAACAAGCCTTGGACAAGTGACCCCCCTTTGACGACCATAGCAAACGAATTAAGGACTATTATTTGAGGGCATGCACCTGAAATGTCCGGTCCCTTAATTGGGAAGGTGCCGCTGCCCAGCTGGTTGATGTCCTCGTGAAACTAAAGGCTGACATCACCGCCGTCCAAGAAATGCGATGGACGGAACAAGGACAGAGACAAGTAGGTCCTTGTGGCATTTACTACAGTGGCCATATAAAGGAGCGCAAGTTTGGTGTTGGATTCGTGGTGGGAGAGAGACTCCGTCGCCGAGTACTATTATTCACTCGTATGAATGATCGTCTAGCCGCAATCCGCATCAAAGCGAAGTTCTTCAACATATTGCTGATTTGCGCCCACGCCCCGACAGAAGAGAAGGACGATGTGACCAAAGATGCCTGTCATGAGTGCTTGGAGCGCACTTATGAGAGATGCCCCCGCCACGATGTCAAAATCGTGCTAGGCGACTTTAACGCAGGGTGGGCAAATAATGCTTCGTTTCAATATGCTAAAAAGAAGGTTTACACACTGAGAGCAGTTAACGATACCGCTGAAAGAGCGGTTAAGTTAATGCAAGACTTTCATGGCTTAATCAACGTCGACGAGGAACAAAAGCAATTTTTGTTACGTTGCGTTCAAGAACACAGACAGATACATATATCCGGATTGTAAAAAAAAAAACTTTGAAAAGAAAATTTAGTAAATAATAATATAATGTTATTTATAAATACTCAATAAATATAAAATATATGTAAAACGGCGTATTATTGACTACATAAATATTTTAATCCGCAATCCCTACAAAGCTTCCATACTAACTTTCATATTTCAAGTTTAACGTCAAGTCTGCACGGGTTATCGTTATTCAATCGCATTAATATTTATTATTTGAGTTATTAGAATCAAATGTAAAAAAAATCGCGAGTATGCGTAAGTAATTTCGCCCTTGTTGGCTGGGACACCCTAATATGTATATACCTACTGTCTAACCGGTTTTTCGTATAGAACAGTTCGGTTATTTCTAATTAACTGTATGTCGTATTACAGCTCAAACTGTATTTTAAACATATATATACGCATAAATAATTTTATTAAAAATTTAATTGGAACGGACTTACTTTTTTCTCCGCCAAGAGTTTATGGGTAGCAATACTTATTTATCTGTGTGTATCTCTTCGTTCTTTCTCTTGTTTATTCTCCTTTCGTCTTCTTGTTTTTTTTTTTTTTGTTTGTTTTTCCTTGTTTGATGTCTTCCGTGTTGAGTTCTGTTCCTTTTCCCACGCTGTTTGCCTGTTGAGAATCCTATATACTTGTATGTAGGTTTTGGATCAATCGGTTTTAGTTTTGTTGTTGTTTGCGTATTATGAATTTTACCGCGCTTGTACTTGATTTTTAGTTTTTTTTTGTATTTATTTTGTTTTAGTTGGTTTCGCGTCCGTTTCGTAGATTTGATAACTTAATATATGTTTAAGTACGTATTTATTTATTATTATTTTTTCTTGTGTGTACTTTTACTTGTTCTGTTGTATAGTTTCACGTGCACTTTCTTCACTTTACCACCTCTTGGTGGGTTCTTTAAAATCGTAGGTGCCTGTCTAAGAGGCTCGAAGGACTATTTGTTCCTTTCACTTAGTTCCACTGGGTATACTTACCTTTACCCTTTGGTTATGTATCCCTTATAGCTTGTGTTTAAGTGAAAGATTTATACTTTAAAGGAAAAAGGGTAAAAATTCAATAACTTGTATTTCCGGGCAAAAATTCAACAGAAATCGCTGACACTTAAATCTGGTTCACAATATTTTATATGTTTTCTTTTTTTTTCTGGTTCACAATGTTGTATATTTTTTTTATTAAATATCATTCTTTTATTTCTAATAATTCACTTCTGCTGCTGCCAGTGCACAACCACGCACACGACCGAAAAGATTTTCCAACTTTTGGACTACAAATTAACTGAACGCGGATCAATCGTTGAAGAGCTGGCGAGACCCGTGTATCTTTTTCGGGTGTAGAAATAGAATTGGAATATCAAAAAACTCACATAGAATCCCTAGATTTTCCCGTCGTGCAAACTCAAAACCCAAAATATATATGTAACCCTTTTCGCTAAAAATACGGTAAAACCCATAACAGAGTAATCATTCTTTATTGTCCATAGATCAATTCAACTCGTTAGTAAGGAAGTAATCTTCATAGCTACGCTAAGCGATGGAAGTCTGCATATCACGTATAAAATACATAAATCCCATAATAATTTCCTCAATAACATACCAGAGGAAGACGTATAACAAATACCAAGAGAAAAAAAATATTAAAAATAAAAACAAAAAACAAATGCACCGTGCGCGAAGCTAGAATTCTGTACAAACAACAAACTCTCATAACTACAAGATTCGTTCAAAATTAATTTTTTTTTAATTGATTTTGATTTAAAATTGGTAAAACTTTTACGGAAATGTTTCAATTGATTAAACAAGTTTATGGCGATGATTGCCTATCTTGTAGCAGAGTGCACGAGTGGTTTCAACGTTTTCAAAGTGGTCGTGAGGACATAAATGACGATCAACATGTGGGCCAATCAAAATCCGTGATCACCGGAAATTCCATCGAAACTGTGCGTGATTTCATCAAAAATCAGCCGTAATCATTATTGAAATTCATAAAAATGGAATTTAACATCTCTAAAACATCGATTTATCGCATTTTGACAGAAAATTTGGGCTTACGAAAGGTGTATGCACGGTTTGTTCCGCACAAATTGACTGACGACCAAAACTTGCTGAGAATCCAGCATTCGAAGGACATCGAAATATCTAAAACAATTATATAAAAATTATTATAATATCTGAAAGAAAAGATTAATATTATCTGAAAACAAAACAAAATATATCAAATATAAATTGAATTGACTGATTGATTAATTAAATAAAAATAGTCATAAGCTCAAATTGTCAGTCAATTTGTGCGGAACAAACCGTGCATGTGTAGAAGTTCACGCAAGTGAGGAAAGTTCTCTGATCGCTATTCACTTGGGAGTGGCCAGAAACGATTCTTTCACATATGACTCAAGCAGCTCACGACTTGCGGTCTTTGACAAAGTATCCTCTGGGTAGCCTAAGAACATCCGTTTGAAGGCGAGCTAAAGTGAGAAGGCAAAACATCCCCTGCATAGGGTTGTGCGCTGGGTTTGGCACCCGCCACGTAAAAAAACACCCCCAATGAACGGAAACAACAAGCCTTGGACAAGTGACCCCCCTTTGACGACCATAGCAAACGAATTAAGGACTATTATTTGAGGGCATGCACCTGAAATGTCCGGTCCCTTAATTGGGAAGGTGCCGCTGCCCAGCTGGTTGATGTCCTCGTGAAACTAAAGGCTGACATCACCGCCGTCCAAGAAATGCGATGGACGGAACAAGGACAGAGACAAGTAGGTCCTTGTGGCATTTACTACAGTGGCCATATAAAGGAGCGCAAGTTTGGTGTTGGATTCGTGGTGGGAGAGAGACTCCGTCGCCGAGTACTATTATTCACTCGTATGAATGATCGTCTAGCCGCAATCCGCATCAAAGCGAAGTTCTTCAACATATTGCTGATTTGCGCCCACGCCCCGACAGAAGAGAAGGACGATGTGACCAAAGATGCCTGTCATGAGTGCTTGGAGCGCACTTATGAGAGATGCCCCCGCCACGATGTCAAAATCGTGCTAGGCGACTTTAACGCAGGGTGGGCAAAGAAGGTATCTTTGGCACTACGGTCGGTAAATTCAGCCTCCACGAGGAAACATCCCCAAATGGGTTGAGGCTGATCGACTTCGCCGGGGCCCGAAATATGGCTATCTGATGTACTAGATTCCAGCATAAGAGAATTCATCAAACTACCTGGCTGTTTCTGGATCGAAAACCCACCAACCAGATCGATCATTTTGTGATAGACGGAAGACACGTCCCCAGTGTTCTAGAGGTCCTAACATCGACTAGGACCACTATATTGTTGCAGCCAAGATTCGCACCCGCCTCTGTGCAGCAAAAAACGGACGTCAACAAACACAAGAAAGGTTCGACGTCGATAAGCTGCAATCACAACAGACAGCCGAACGATTTTCTACTTGGCTTGCACTCCTGCTCTCTGAGAGCACTCGTCAACAACTCGGTATAAGGGAACTGTGGGACGGCATTTCAAACTCATTACGCACAGCTGCAACCGAAACCATTGGTTTTCGGAAAGTGCAAAAGAACCGCTGGTACGACGAAGATTGCCGTGTCGCAGCGGAGAGAAAACAGGCTGCCTACCTCGCAACGTTGCGGTCGACCACGACACGTTCGGGATGGGATAGATACCGAGAGTTGAAGAGGGAAGCGACACGCATTTCCAGACAGAAATAGAAAGAGGCCGAAATGCGTGAGTATGAAGAGCTTGATAAGCACGTCGACAGGGGTATTGCTCGAAAATTCTACGAAAAAATGCGGCGGCTCAAGAACAACAAAGCGGCAGGGGCCAATGGATTGCCGGCCGAGCTATTCAAACACGGCAGCGAAGAACTGATAAGGAGCATGCCTCTGCTTCTTTGCAAAATATGGTCGGATGAAAGCATGCCCAACGATTAGATTTTAAGTGTGTTTTGCCCAATCCATAAAAAAGGAGACCCCACAATTTGCGCCAACCACCGTTGTATTAGCCTCCTCAACATCGCATATAAGGTTCTGTCGAGCGTATTGTGTGAAAGATTAAAGCCCAACGTCAGCAAACTCATTGGACCTTAGCAGTGTGGCTTTAGACCTGGCAAATCAACAACCACCAGATATTCACCATGCGCAAAATCTTGGAAAAGACTCGTGAAAGGAGAATCGACACACACCACCTCTTCGACGATTTCAAAGCTGCTTTCGATAGCACGAAAAGGAGCTGCCTCTATGTCGCGATGTCTGAATTTGGTATCCCCGCAAAACTAATACGGCTGTGTAAACTGACGTTGAGCAACACCCAAAGCTCCAACAGGATCGGGAAGGACCTCTCCGAGCCGTTCGATACCAAACGAGGTTTCAAACCAGGCGATTCTCTATCGAAAGACTTTTTCAACCTGCTTCTGGAGAAAATAGTTCGAGCTGCAGAACTAAATAGAGAAGGTACCATCTTCTATAAGAGTGTACAACTGCTGGCGTATTCCGATGACATTGATATCATCGGCCTCAACATCCGCGCCGTTAGTTCTACTTTCTCCAGACTGGACAAGGAAGCAAAACAAATGGGTCTGGCAGTGAACGAGGGCAAGACGAAATATCTCCTCTCATCAAACAAACAGTCGTCGCACTCGCGACTTGGCTCTCACTTGGTTTGTTGACAGTCATAACTTTGAAGTTGTAGATAATTTCGTATATTTAAGAACCAGTATTAACACTACCAACATCGTCAGCCTGGAAATCCAACGCAAGATTACTCTTGCCAACAGTAAAGTCCTCTCTCGACGAACAAAAACCAAGCCTTATAAGTCGCTCATAATTCCCGTCCTGCTATACGGTGCAGAGGCTTGGACGATGACAACAACCGATGAGTCGACATTAAGAGTTTTCGAGAGAAAGGTTCTCCGAAAGATTTGCGGTCCTTTGCGCATTGGCCACGGCGAATGTCGCGTTCGATGGGACGATGAGCTGTACGACGACATTGACATAGTTCAGCGAATTAAAAGACGGCGACTACTCTGGCTAGGACATGTTGCCCGGATGGTTCGCCCAGCTCTGAAAGTATTCGACGCTGTACCCACCTGGGGAAGCAGAGGAAGAGGAAGGCCTCCACTGCGTTGGAAGGACCAAGTGGAGAAGGCCCTGGCTTCGCGTGGGATACCCAATTCTCGCCACGTAAAAAAAGAAACGACTGGCGCGCTGTTGTTGAGTCGGGTATAATCGCGTAAGCGGTGCCAACGCCAATTAAGAAGAATAGCTGAATTACAAAATATGATAAATACAATAGCTATAGGAAAAATGGGAATTTTAAACCAACCAATTTCAAATTTAGACGAGATTAAAAGCATAATTAAAAATGAACATGGACGATTGACAATAACTGGTTTAGTAAATATTTCAAATTTTAAAATAGTACAGAATAAAGATTTAATAGTAATATATATTAAATACCCAAAAATTATATATGATTGTAAATATTATGAAGTAAGAGCAATTACACAAAAAGATGGTAAATTAATAATTGATAATGAAATTGCGAAATGCAAAAAATAATATAAAATATAAAAAACTGCAAAACAGAAATGATAAATACATATTACCTATCAAATATTTTGTCTAATAAAAAGGAAAATGTGAAAAAATTAAATAAAGACATAAAGGCATAGATTCAATTAAAGAGGGACCAATATTAGTCTCTGGAAATCATACTATAGTTGACTCTGCCATTAATGAAGTTTACCTTGTATCATATGAAAATTATACAAACATTGATAATATAATTTACGAAAATATTGATTGCAAAATTTGGAATTATTTAATAAATAATCATATTAGTAACTTTGAAATTATAAAATATATTGAAACAAAAAATTAAGAATTTATATTTGAAAACATAAATATTTTGAGCGAACGAATTAAAGAATTAAAAAATCATTAACTTTTCTGGTACATGATTGTAATACTTGCACTATTAATAATAATATACATAATCTCTATGATAAAATTTAAAAAATCTTATAAAAAAATAAACAAAGTAAAGAATTAAAATTCCAAGAATTGCCATATAAAGCTATTTTAGAAAGAATTTACAGTAAATCAAAAAATGATACTGAATCGGGAGTTAACGGGAGCAGCCACACAGACTCTTTATGAATAATGTAAACAAATTGTATCCCTACGGTATTACTGCCTGGTCAGCAGAATACTTTAATTAATAAGAAATCGATAAGTAAGCATAATTCAATATTCCATTATTTGTTTTGATAATGAGAATAGTTAGAAATTCAATGCTCTGGCATTTCATCACTTAATGTGATGCCAAAGCTTTTTGGTAATAAGCATAGAATTCTAAAGATATAAATATAAGTGATTTTACGAATAAAGATCAGTGAGAGTATTGTGTGTAATCAGCGAACAAGCGTTACCTCACTCAAAGCAACACGTTGTATTTCATTTCTGCCGCACGTAGCGGACGAAAACATTTTTTTTAATAATCCCCACGTAAGGGAAGTTAATATTCACATACATATTTAGCCTATTTCTTAGTTGCTGAGAGAGCTGTATTTGTACGAATTTTTCGCTGTTAAGAGAGGAAAAGCAAAGAACTTATTTTTCTTCAATATTCTCTGCTTGGTCGAAAATATTAGGTTGTCAAAAAAGTATTGCGGTATTTTCGCTAGTTGGCGCTGGAAGCGCGTAGTTTTAGCTTTGTTCGTCGCATCTGGTCATGCTATACCTTTTTGGAAAGCTCATTTCACCGCTAACACGTGTTTGATTGATTGTCGTTTCTTTTAAGTTGTTCGTGAGTTATAGCGTCGCAAACAAGGAGCAAAATAAAGAGAAAATACGGCATATTTTACAGTCCTACTACGATAAAGGCAAAAATGCATCTCAAGTCGCCAAAAAAATTTGTGCAGTTTATGGACCCGATACAGTTTCCATTTCCACCGCGCAACGATGATTTCAACGTTTTCGTTCTGGTGTAGAGATGGTCGAAAATGCGCCACGCTCCGGAAGGCCTGTCGTCGAAAATTGCGATAAAATCGCTGAATTGGTCGAAAGAGACCGGCATAGTAGCAGCCGTAGCATCGGGCAAGAGATGGGCATGAGTCATCAAACCGTTATAAACTATTTCAATAAATTCCATAAATCATTCAATAAAAATACCGCAAGACTTTTTTGACAGCCTAATACATATATTTACTTCTCTTCATTTTCTCTGTTTGAGTACGTGAGAGAACTGTTGAAAATGTTACATTTCACAGCGTGAATTCTGTAGTTGTGAGTCCGTGTCGCAATTTTTTAAAATGTTCAACATCGAACCTGCACCTTCTCTATGTCTTTAAGTTCTCTGGCTCATCAAGTAAGAATGAAGAACGTGATGTAGGCACAGATACAGAAGACTGCAGTTTTTTGAATAATCGCTTTGCCGGCGAAAGTATCATTGAAATACCAACGGAAAATATCAACACAATACCTGCCCACAAGCCGAAATGACAAACAGAGAATAAAACTAATACTTAATTACTGAGTATGCAACTGCAAATACAAAAAGAAATATGTGCTAACTTAAGTAAGAGGCTACAAGGAAATAGAGAAAGAATTAAGGAATTTAAAAGAAGGCATTACAAATTTTCAAAGAAATCAAGATAATTTACTAACAGAAACAAAACCTCACAATGTACAGATTGAACGCATCAGAAAACTAGAAGTAGAAAATAAACTACTCGTAGAACTTATAAAGGTCGAAGTTCAAAAAATATTTGTTTTTATTTTTTTATTTTATAATCATTTATACAATAAAATATTTATTATATAAATACATGAAATCGCAGCACTGGCTACTAGGCTTTCAGCCGCCTTATTAATAGCTTAGGTACTATAATTGTGTTAGTTAATTGTTAGTGTGTTAGATGTATTTTAGAAAATTTCTATCTTTCAAAAATTTATATGTAATCATTACGTTTTTATCTGAGGGATTTTTTAATGCTTGTGCTAAGTCAATGTTGTCAGAGTAGTGTGTTGTTGAGTGGATTACTGGGCAGTCTGCTAGTATGTGTTGAATTGATACGGAGTTGTCACAAAAAGGGCAATTGGAGCGGGATTTTCCCATAAGTATATGCGAGGGAGTTAGGATGGTGTGTCCGATCCTGGGGTGAGTGTATGCTTTGATGGCGCTTATTTTCGTGGTGGGCCCATACAAGGTTGGTATTCTATCTGGGTTGATGATGGCGTAACTGTGGGTGTGTAGTTTCCAAGCATCTTCTTGTTTCGGAAGATAGTTGTAAGTAAGAGCCGGTATGATTTTGACACTTTTGGCAGCGGCGTCAGCAAGGTGATTGCCACTTATTCTCACGTGGCCCGGAATCCATATTATTTTGATTTTTCTTGGAGCGCTGATCACGGCGTCTCTGATTTTGCTTATTATCGGATTGTAATTTGATAACGACTTAATGGCTGAGATGCAAGACTTGCTGTCGGTGCAAATGAGGTATTTTCCATTGTGTTTTTTTGCATGTTCGACCGCCTTCAACATGGCAGATGCCTCTGCTGAGAAAACCGAACACATATGAAGAAAAAGCCAGTTGCAGATTGTATTACCTGTGTTCGTGACCATGGAAAAGGAAGTGTATTCCAGCCATTTTTTCGTATTCATTCTCTTTTTCAAAAAACCTTTTTTTGAAAACATCGTTTGGTGTGTTCTGTTTGGGCAGCTTGGGTAGTTTGTTGGGGAGTGATTCACACGGGATTAGCCAATGAGGATGAAGGGGCTTTACTTTATTCCCCACAGGCAGTAAAAGAGCATTTTTTTGCAAAGATAACGCATTTTGTTATTGCTGAAAGAATTCTTGGTAGCCTGGTACGCCTCAGCGAAGTAGCAAAGGCCTTGGTCAGCCACGAGTTTGTGCTTTAAACCGCTTTTGATAGCAGTCGGTGGGTTGCGTATTCTATCCTATTTTGTACACTTGGTAGACCTGACTCCGCAAGAATGATTTCAATTGGTGATGTTGGAAAAGCTCTGAGGCTACGGCGTATCGCGCAGTGATATGGAACACATATAAGCTTGATGTTGTTCTTCGAACTTCGTCCGTAAAGCGGAAGCGCATAGTCGATCTTTGAAAGAAGAAGTGATCTGACAACACTGATGAGCGTATTTGGATGTATTAACGAGTATTTTGACGAAAGATATTTTACAATGTTTAATCTTGATTGCAAAGAGCTTCTAATGTATTTACAATGCGAACTAAAATTATACTTAGAGTCAAAAAGTAATCCTAGAATTTTTAATTCTTTTGTACATTCTATGTTAGTACTGTTAAAGCAAAGTTTTATTCCGCTGCAATTTGTTTTTCTGCATATATGGAGGATATGCGTTTTTTCTAGTGATAGCTGTGCACCGGAAACTAGCGACCATTCAGAGATTTCATTAAGGATATTGGAAAATGTATGTTCGGATGCGTTGAGGTCGGAACGATTGGTGTAAATTACGACATCGTCTGCATACATTTGGTGCTCGATTCCTTTGTGCGTGTTTATTATTCGACTTATCTCATCAAAGGCAGTGATGAAGAGAAATGTTGAAAGTGACGAACCTTGCGGCGTGCCGTTTGAGAGTGGAAGTGTGGAGGAGAAGAATCCATTAAAATTTACTTTCAATTTACGGTTAGTGAGAAAGCTTTTAACGAAATTCAAAATTTTCGGACCGATCTTCCAGTTTTTTAATTGCCACAGCACAATGTGGGCGCCGATTTTATCAAAGGCATTGTTGAAATCTAAGGATAATATAGATAAATGATTCCTACTGGACAGAGCGTTGCAGATGGAGTGGTCGAGGGGGAGTAATACATCAAACGTGCCTTGGCTTCTTTTATAACCGACTTGATTAGGTGTCATCAACTTATTCCGCTGCTGGGCGTACCACGACAGCCGGTTCGCAATTATTTTTTCGAAAAGTTTGCCTAAGCATGGTAGGAGAGAGATTGGTCTATAGCTGTCGATATCTGTTGATTCTTAATTGGGTTTAAGAATAGGGATTACGCCCGATGTCTTCCAAAATTGGGGATAAATACCGGTGTCCAGTATTTTATTGTAAAGTTTGACGATCCGTTGCTTGAGCTCAATTGGCATGTTTTTTTATCATAGGGTTAGATACTTTATCTAAACCGGGGTTTTGCCGCTTACTCCGGATAGAGCATACTCAAATTCATCTAATTGAACCCTGGAATCGATTTATTTTGCTGAGGGTGACATAGATGGAGACATAGAGGCGTTTTCTGAAAGTGTGGATGATTTGAGGGCTTGAAACTGAGTGCTGAAATTGTTGTCAGAACTGTTGTTGGAAAAATGGTTGACAAATTCTTCTGCGATATCTATTGGGTTGTTTAAGTGACCTGAAGGCAAATTTAAGCACTTGATTGCTGACGTGGTCGGCGAACCAGCTAACTTTTTGAGGTCAGCCCAGATTTGTCTCGGATTGGAAGAAGGATTGATTTTGAGCGTAAAATCTTCGAGACATTTGCGCTTGGCTTGTTTGACGGATCGACGAAAGTAGGCGTTGGCTTTTTTAAAGCAAATGAGTTTTTCTAGTGTGCGGCATCGTTTGTAGTTATACCACGCAGTTTGTTTTTTTGTTCTTAAAGAAGCTAATTGTTTATTCCACCAAGGGATATTTTTAGAAATTTTTGAATGATTAGTTTGTGGAATGGAATCGTTTGCTGCTGAGCGAATAATTTTCGTTATTCGAGCAGTTTCCTGGTTGGGATTTACTGCTGTTGAGCTTTTATCACATTTAGCTCTGCAGAGAGTTTGGAATTTCACCCAGTCAGCGTAATCGGTTTTGAAAACATTTTTTGGTTTATAGCATTTGTTTATTGGTCCCAAGTGTACTTTTAGTATTATGGGGAAGTATTTTCGGTATTTCTTTTGCTTGCTGAAACTTAGGACAAGAGTTGGCGGAAGACGGCTGATCCCCGGAGCAGTTCATACATATCGTACGCTGGCAGTGTTCAGGGAAGTGTATTGGAAGACTGCAAATAACGCACATTGGAGAATTTCGGCAGTGTTTGGCCGTGTGTCCCAATTTCTGGCACGATTTGCATCGTATTAGATTTGGAACATAAGGGCGCACAGAGGTCATTCCCCATGCGATGTCAATTTTTGTAGGAAGAGAGTAGGAGTTAAAAGAGATAAGCATTACTCCAGTGTATTTTTCTACACTATCAACTACTCGTTTGAATTAGTAGACAGAGGACACTTCATATGACTTTAGGCCTTCAATTATTTCATCTTCCAGGACGTCTATGAGGAATGGTGCATAGATCATACCTTTATTGGAGTTAAGGTGTTCATGATAGGTGGCTGTGACTGATCCAATTGAGGGAAGATGTTTGGGTGTCCCCGAAATGGCCCCTTGGGGCATTTTTGATCAAAGAACACTCACAATTCTGTGATTAAGTTTTTCTTACTCACTTATATACGGCAAACCAAATATGTTTGCAAGAGTAGCTTAAGCAAAGTAGAAGCACACGTGGGTTGCTAAATGGTTAGCGGAAACTTGGAAATAACAATGACACAACTGCTCAGCACGAATTGTTAGTCGGTGACTGTTCAAAAAATAAAATTATTGGCTGCAAAGAGAAGCTTGAGCATTAACTAGTAATGTTGTTTTATATAGTAAGCCTCTTCTTTCTTTTTAATTTTACTTTTTCTGTAATTTACTTTATTTTAAATTTTATTGAAATTAAATATTAATAAAATTTGTGAATAAAATTAAGTATATTTATTTTAAAGAAATAATAATATGGTTTATTGAATGAAAGTACAATAAAATGATTTATAATTAAATTAATAAATTATGTTTTTAAATTTATAATGAATTCCCAATAAAAGCTCTAACACGTCTAGCCTCATTGATATAGGAGTTGGATTCAGTTTCATCGAACTGTATTGCTTCAAAAACCTCAACCTGAGAAGATTCATTTGTAATAAAGTGTGTGTCATACAGCGGTAACTTATACAAATGTTGTGTAAAATGTAAACGTGCCCATACACAACAAACAAATGCGTTTTTTTTTTTTCTTTTTTTTTATAGTAGGAGAAAGCCGCTTTACTCCGCCTAAACCTAACCTACTCCCACCTCATGTCTCTCCCACGGGACCACTGGACAAAGTATGACTTCATGGGAGAGAAGAAAAGGTTTAAGTCTCTCCTATTGCACGGACTGACTGACGCCTAAACTATTCTAAATGTCTCAATTTTGCCATAATTAGATTTGCCGCTTCGCTGACAGCTTTTCCACTTAACAGAGGATTCGCTTATAAGTGCTGTCAAATTTCCCACCGTGATACTACCTCCAAGGGTTGTTCTCAGCTTTTCCCTTATACTTGAAACCCGAGGGCAATAAAAGAACACGTGTTCAGAGTCTTCTATACACTCTGTACACGTCGGACAGTATTGACTAAAGTCATGACGATATTTGAATAGATAGCTTCTGAAGCAACCATGTCCACTGAGTATTTGGGTAAGGCGGAAATCCAGGTCTCCATGTTGTCTACCTATCCACAAATGTATGTCCGAAATCAGTCGGTAGGTCCACCGTCGTTTGCATGAAGTTTGCCACCGTTGCTGCCATATTGCAATGCTTTTTATTCTCTCTTCTCTTTTTGCTGTGGTAGACGTCTCTGATAAGTTATATATTCGCGCGAATTCGTCTCCCTGAATGTCAATCGGCGCCATACTGGCTAATACCTCAGCAGCGTCATTTGAAATGGTTCGGAAAGCACTTATCACATGTATTGCTGAAAGCCTATGCACTGTGTTAATAAGTCTGTCATATGATTTTATTTCTAGCGCCTGTATCCATCTTGGAGCCGCATACAGGATCACTGAACTTATTGCCTTAGCTATTAAACATCGTCGGCTGTAACGCACACAGCCTTTATTTGCCATCATTCTGACTTCTGTTTTCTGCTCACCCAGCTCTATACTCATGGTAGCAAAATCGGCGCAGACCATTTATGCTGTCATTGCATTTGATCCGGAGGTCATCCAGATGTTTAGCTTCAGCTACGACTATGAGGTCATCCGCATAAGCAATTGTTTTCACATTTTTTGGTTGCGGTATTTTTAACACCCCGTCGTACATTAGATTCCATAGAAGCGGGCCTAAAACCGAGCCTTGCGGTACTCCACTGGAGATATTGTATCTCTGAGTGCCCTCGTCCGTCTCGTATAGCAATCTCCTATTTTGAAAATAACTCATTATAATATTTATCAGATAATGCGGCGCGTGTATATCGTGTAGAGCTTTTATTATATCTGCCCACTTTGCAGAGTTGGTCGCATTCTTCACATCCAGGGTTATTAGCGCGCAGTATTTTTTCCTTTCCATCGTTTTCCACTTAGTGCACATTTTGCAGTATCAACTACTTCCCTACGTCAATAGTGGACCTCTTTTTAATAAAACCGTATTGTCCTCTGATAATCCGCCGGCTTTTTGGATTGCTAACTCCAAGCGGTTTCTTACAATGCTTTCGTACACTTTCCCAATTGTGTCGAGCATGCAAAGAGGTCGATAAGATGAAGGTTCTTCTGGTGGCTTATTTGGCTTTGGCAGCAGAACCAGACGCTGTATCTTCCACGGATCGGGGAATATCTCTTCTAATATACACGCATTGTACATGTTAACAAATAATCTGGGCCTTAGAGTTATGGCTTCTTTAAGGGCTCTTTTTGGTATACCCTCTATTCCAGGCCATTTGGAATTTTTATATCCAATAGTTCGTCTTCTGTGACTAATAGGGGTGGTTTCGTAGCTTCGTTTCATTTAATATAGGAAATGGAGGCATGTGTCGGGGATAGCGCTTGGACAACATTTTTCATAAATAATGCGTTCTTGGGTTGCTGCGACTTATTCTTGAATTTCGACATAAAAATTTTGTATGCCGTTCCCCAGGAGACTATATTAGTTTCTTTATAGAGC